>MU225437.1:1034652-1061491 GCA_018584345.1 Thuja plicata
GTAGGATTTGAGAAACATGCAAATCCACAGACCCCGAATACACCTGCATGCAAGAACCTGATACAAAGTAGAAGCACAAAGACGAAAAAGAAGAACTCAGATGTTTACTCAAAATGTGAGAGCAAAAATATCAACTGAATTAATTAACATCAATTACAAAGTTAAACCTTAAAAAGGTGAACGAAACCCTAAAAGGGAAATACTAGGTTGCACATTATTAATTAATAATGCACCTAAGAGACGCTTAAGCAACTAGAGTAAAAGGAAATAATACTCTAACAAATTTCTCCCTTTTCTTTCAAAATAAAAATTAGGAGAAAGCAGTAGATTATTGATACCCAAATCCAATATGAACCGACCTAGAATCTGGAGACTCCTTCTTAATCAAATTCCACCCACAACTCGAGAAGGTTTCCATTTTTAGGATAGAATACTGTTAATCCCTAATGCCTGAGTTGGGGTGGTATTTCTAAACCTCAATAGTTTTTGGCACGCTCGGTGGGACTCCTTGTGATACATGAACATAATCCAAACAAGGAGTGGAAAAGAGTTTGAGTATTTGCAGTTATCACATACTAGCAGAGGAAGAACTTTGCAGAGACAACCTAGAGGTCCAAAAAAGTTCTCCTTCTAGCCTATAGCAAGGGGTAGGAAGCTAGGAAGACCAAGGAAAAGAAGATCCAAGATAATTTCTTCTCCTCCCACTTACTACACTGATTTACCTGATTTAGATCAAGAATCTTCAGAAAGTCCTCCAACACTTCAATTTCAAGTTGTTCTTGAACAACTAGCAGAAGAAGAACAACTAGCATCTTCAAGTTCCACTATAGCACCACCAAGAATGGCTAGAAGACTACCTTTTGTGCCATTTGATCAAGGCAGTCCTTTGAGGATTGCAAATCACAACAACATACCATTTGTAGCCTTGAAAGGATTGTCATCTTTTACAAGAGAAGGACAAACAACAACCATTGAGCACATCAGAGATGTTTCTTCTCTTTGCAATGTGTGTCATACCATAGAGGAGGATGTATCTTTGAGGCTATTAGCTACATCATTGAAGGGTAAAGCATTGGAATGGTTCCGAACTCTGTGAGTTGGATCAATTGCTACATAGGATGCACTAGGTGAGGAATTGTCTAAATTTTTTGAAGATAAATCTGACAATCTTTCTTTGGTGGAACAACTAACTACTATTAAAAGGGCTCCACAAGAAGAGATGAGTGATTTTTGTACTTGTTTAAAAGTTTGAATAGTGACATTCCAGTTATGATCCATTCTATGGGGGGAACTTCTTTACCTCAAGCTTTTGAAATTACAATTAGGGCAGAAAATAGTCTTATTCAGGCAGGGAAGACAACTCCTAGGCCACCTATGCCTTTCTTTCCTAGCATCCAATCTAATATGCCATTGATTATCCCACCTCTGGATCCATTACCATCTTATAAAAGTGAAGAGATAATGCCCGCTGCCCCTTCCAATGAGTTGCAAAGAATAAAAGACAGCCAACAAAAGATTGAGATCTTATTACAAACCTTCAGAAATGAGTTGGTAAACCTGAAAAGGCAGCAAGCTCAAGGAAATCCAATAGCCCATATGTAAAACCAATTTTCTAGTTCTTCATCCCATCAACCTAATCAGCCCACTTACCAAGGTAACAAGCAGCAAAACCAAGGAAATAGCAATTCTAATAGGAAAAATTGGAACCAAAGGCCTTATAGACCTTATAATCCAGCACCTCTTAATACTGTTAGGGATATTGTTCCTAATCAAAATAACCTTGCTGCTGATTATGAATGGTGCTATCCTTGTGGGAAACCCCACAATCAGTCTAAATGCACTAATGGAGTGCTTAATCAAGCCCTAATGGTTCAAAGTGTGATTGATTCACAACCTACTCCATCCAGTGAAGAGACTCAACAACTGCTGGACCTAACTGCTCTGGACATTGCATTTATGAATTGGCAAGAGGAATATTTCTGTAGAGTGAGTAATGATTCACTTGTATCAACAAACACAAGAGCCAAGAAGAGAGCTCTAGAGTTAGAGCGGCCAGCTGCTAAGATTGTTGCCACAACTCAATCACCACTCATTCCTCCTATTTCTATTGTAAAGGATCACTCCACTCTTGTGAACAAATAATAATAGCATCAAAGTCAGGCGAATCAGACCATTGATAACTCACCTCAGAAGGTATAGTTTGTTGTTCCCTATAATATTATTGATAATATGAAGAAAATGAATGTTTCTTTTTCTATGTGGGATTCATTAGCCATTCTAGGGCAAGCTGATTTATTGAAGGAAGAGTTGCCTAAAGGGACAAGTTCACAAAAAGTTGTTCAATAGCTTCCTAGAGTGGTTATGGCTAATTCAGAGCCCTCTAAAGTTTAGGAAACAACAACTAAAGAAGAAAAGAATTCTGCTAAAGTGCAGCAACCACCAGCACAAGTGAGTAAAAAGACTACAGATTTGAAGCAATCAGTAGTGATAGCTGATAAAAATCTAGAAAATGTGCAAAAGACAATAGAAAAGGAAGGTAAGAAACTTGAAAATAATAAGCCTCCTCCTTTTTATGTTTATTTGATCATTGGAAAAAAAATAGTGCATAATTGTATGGTAGACAGTGGTGCAACCAACACTGTCATGCCAAAGAAAATAGCTGACTTGTTGGATTTAAAGTATGAACCTCTTGAGAAAGGAGTGGTACATCTTGATGGTACTTCAGTCAAGACCTTAGGGGTTGTTAAAAATGCAAGCTTGACCTTACACTCATGTCCAAATTTCTCAATTCTTGAAGATATTTATGTCATAGACCTGCCACCTTATTTTTCCCTATGTCTGTCAAGGGAATTTACAGCCAAAGTATAAGGATATTTCTCATCAGATTGGTCTCACCTATATTTTAGAACTAGATATGGTACTAAGGTAACCATAAAATCAGAGTTATGGGCCAAGGATCACATAGAGCCTTATAATCCTAGCCCTATTAATGCAAGTTGTGTGATTATGGATTCAGATGAGATTAATGATAATTCAGTTTATAACACACAAACTAAGGAGTATCCTGATATTGTTTTGGATGAATGGGAAACTAGAAATGATCAAAATGATGATGTGTTTGATGCTGGTTTTGGTAACTATGTGATTTTGGAATTTGATGCAGTTTTGCCTAATCTGATAAAAGATCAAGGTTCTGAATCTGAATTATCTAACAAGCTATGGGACTTATATTTTGATGGATCTAGGAATAAAGATGGTGTTGGTGCAGGGGTTATGTTAGTTTCACCTGATGGTGATAAATTTTATGTTGCATACAAATTATCTTTTCCATGTTCTAACAATGTGGCTGAATATGAAAGTCTTATTCAGGGTTTAGAATGGGCAAGGAAAAGAAGAATCAAATGCTTGAGGGAATTTGGGGACAATGATCTAATATTAAAACAAGTGAGAGGTATCAATATTGTTAAAAATGATCTTTTGAAGTTGTACAAATCTAGAGTATCTGATATTCTAGATGATTTTGATGCATTTAACCTCATTTCTATACCTAGAAGAAAAAATCAGCATGCTGATAGGTTGGTGGGTATTGGTGCACATGTTTCAATTACTGAAAATAAAGGATAGATCTCAGATCAGTCACATGTCAAAAATTTTGTGAGGCCTTCTATCCCAGATAATGATATCAATTGGCAATTTTTTAACACTGATTCAAACATATTTTAAGTTTTATGACTGAAACACAAGATTTCACAGCTTCTAAAAATGACAAACTTAGTCAGCAAATGGAAGATCAAATCATTGAGCTGAAGACTAATAAGCTTCCAAAGGATTAGTCAGCTTAGAGTTAGCTTTTAACTTTGATGATCAATTTAGAAGGAATAAAATCAGCTTGCTGATCAGGGAAGATCACTATGAAGAGGTGGAGATATTCCGAGACAAGTATTTGAAGATTGGCAAAATTAATTCTCCTGAGGAAAAAATTTCTTATTGATTTGTTCAGAGAATATAATGATGTATTTGCATGGGATTATGCAGATTTGAAAGGATTTGATCCTCAACTAACTGAGCATACCATAGAGCTAGAGCCAAATTCTAGGCCAATCAGATAGAGGCAAAGGCCTATTAACCCCAAGTTAGAGCCCTTAATGTTGAAAGCATTGAACAAAATCCTGGATGGTGGTATCATATTTCCTATCCAACACACATCTTGGGTTTCCAATTTAGTACCAGTAAGAAAAAATAATGGAGAGATAAGACTTTGTGTAGACTTGAGAGACCTTAACAGGGCATCTCTAAAAGATAGGCACCCTCTTCTAGCCGTGGAACAAATCTTACAATATGTCTTTGGTTTTGAAAGACTCTCTCTTCTTGATAGTTATTCTGTCTATAACCAGGTACTAGTAAGAGATGAAGATCAATTTAAAACTGATTTTGCAACTAAATGGGGAACAATGGCATATAGGAGAATGCCATTTGGTTTATCAAATGCAGGAGCCACATTCCAAAAGGCTATGGACATGGCTTTTAACAATCTGATGTATAAGTTTTTTCTTGTTTACCCAGATGATGTCACAATTTACAGCAAGGTTGCAAACCAACACATAGATCATCTGAGACAAGTGTTACAAAGATGTAGAGAGTTTGGAATCTCTCTTAACCCAAAAAAGTCTATTTTTGCAGTTCATGAAGGTAAAATTTTAGGATACTGGTCAAGTGTCTAAAGAAGTTATAACTATTGATCCTGAAAGGATTCATGCAATTCTAGAACTATCATTGCCAAAACATAAGAAAGGATTGCAGAGTTTTAATGGGAGGATTAATTTTGTTAGAGGCTTTATCCCTAATATTGTAAACTTGTTAAAACCTTTGATAACACTGAAGAAAGATGTACCTTTCAGATGACCCGATGAGGGAAAGAGAAGTTTTGAACAAATTAGGCAGGCTTTGTCATCAACCCCTAATTTAACTAATCCTGATTTCTCTAAGGATTTTATTTTATAAGCTTATGGTGGTTTTGACACTGTTTCAGCAATGCTGGTACAAAAGAATGAGCACAAACATAATCAGTGAGTTGTATTTTTTAGCAAAGGTAAAGATGATTATGAGCAAAGGACCAAAGGTATAGTTTTTTCGATAAACATGTGCTAGCTGTTATTAAAGCCTTAAAAAAGTTCAAGCATTTAGTTTCTAGGAATAAAATACATCTGATGGTTGCACATCCTAGCATTAAAGAGTTCTTATTGAACAAAGATGTCAATGAAAAGAGAGCAGGATGGCTAACAAGGGTTATGGAATATGATGTAAAAATTCATGTAACCAAGCTGGTTAGAGGCAAAGGTTTGTGTGCTCCGATGGAAAAATAAGAAGATAAGGTTGAAGCCACTGAAGAGGCTGCCTTACTCCAAGATAATTTTGTGTTAATCAATGATTCAACATCTTGGTTATCAGATATGACCAGATTTCTATGTAAACTGGTCGATGTCCAATAAATCTTGATAAAGCCAAAAGAAGGTACTTCAGGTTACAATCTATTCCTTATGTTCTAATTGATGATATTCTTTATAGGAAAGATTTTTCTGGTATGCTTCTCAAGTGCATAGACTATGTTGATCAAAACAAGATTTTATCTGAGTTTCATGATGGATCTTGTGGAGGGCATTTCAGTCCTAAAACTACAGCCTGGAAAATTCTAAGAGCTGGCTATTACTAGCCAGATTTATTCAAAGATGCTCATTCTTGGGCAAGAAATGTTAAAACCGTGCTCTGTTTGTAGGAAAGCAAAAATTGGCAGCTTTTCGATTAATGCCAATCATTGTAGATCAACCATTTAATAAATGGGGAGTGGACTTTATAGGTCCAATAAATCCTAATTCTAGTGCAGGTCATAAATGGATTTTGACTACTACAGACTATTTTATCAGATGGATTGAGGCCATTGCATTAAAGGAGTCTACTGGATCTACTATGTTGAAGTTCTATGATGATATTGTAACCAGGTTTGGTGTTCCTCCATCAATAATTTCAGATAATGCTTTAGCTTTTGTTGGTTCAGCTATAACAGAGTGGGCTGTTAAAAATGACATTTATCTAAATACTTCTTCTAACTATTATCCTCAGGGTAATGGTCTTGTAGAGTCTACTAATAAAAACCTAATTAGGATCATCAAAAATACTTTGTAGGAAAATAAGAGAGATTGGCATTCTAAACTGAAGGCAACCTTATGGCTGGATAGAATCACACCAAAATAGTTTATTGGGAATTCACCCTATATTCCGGTTTATGGTAAGGAGGCAAGATTGCCAATTTCTACTGAGTTTCCTTCCTTACAGCTAGCTAATAAAATGATGTTGTTTGAAGAGGAAGATCCTCTTAAACTGAGATATGCTGAATTGTACAACTTGAAGAAGAAAGAAGAAAAGCATTGAAGAATATGGAGTTAAGACAAGAGAAAACTAAAAGGTCTTTTGATAGAAGGGTTGCACCCAGAGTCTTCAAGGAAGGGGATTTAGTACTTGTAAGACCAGAAAAAGGCATATTAGCATATCTAGGAGATCACAAACCCTAATCAATATGCTAACCTATCTAATCTATCATGAAAGCCATTCAAAACAAGAGTTCACAAATACAAAGCATAAAATAACTAAGAACTCCCTTCAAATGTAGCTCCCATGTCCTCCTTTCTTCTCCATAATCAGATTTAATGTTTCTCTTTGACAATAACACAATTGCACAAATATACAAAAGCCAAGTTTGCAAGTGAGAATACTAGGAGATAGTGATCTAACCTTGAAAGATTGAAAAGCATCCCATTCTATAGAAAATGAGAGTCATTTAGATGAGATTGCACAAAATCTATGCACAAATACAGATTTTGGTTGGTAGGATGTCAGGAAGCATGATACAGGCGAGATCAAATAAGGAGATATTGAGAATATTCATGAAGCACCTTAATAGGGATGTGAATCCTCAATTAAGGGATATGATAATTAGGTAAGATTAGGAATCATTAAATCAATTAATAATTCAATATTCTCAATATTCCTCACAAATCAATAATTAGATTAATGAAATTATGAAAATATCATAAATTGAAATTAGCCAATTAATTAATAAAAAATTAATTAATTGTTGAAGACTTAGGGAAAAGGGAATAAATAAAGTTTATTTATTTATTCAATTAGGACCTAGGAATAAACTACGGGTTATTCATCCCAAGGGGGAAAATTAGTAAATTATTGGTCGAATTGGAGGTGTTGATGTTGAATTGAAATGATTTTGATGATATTGATAATGAGTCAGATCAATTTTGAGGGTTCTAGAATAGTTTAGGAAATTATGATGCATCAATGAGCTTTGACAATGCGCCCACATAATGATGATTGGAAATGATTGAAAAGTGCCAATGAACTTTGATGGCGTCATAGGATTGAAATAGAAATGGGGAAACATTGATGAACTTGGACAATATTCCCAAAATTATGATTGATGATGAAATAACATCGATGAACTTTGACTATGCTATTGGAAGAATTAAATGATAATAAGGCATTGATGAACTTTGACAATGCCAGAGGATTGATTGAAAGACATTGATAATACATTGATATGAGTTTGGAATCAAATGAGTTTGGAATGATCTTGGATTGATTTAGGAAGATTAGGACTTGGTTGGACTGATTTAGGAAGATGATAAATTTGGTCAAAATGAGAGAAATGTTAGGAATTGATGAAATGGAGGAATGACACAATATTAGTGAATGATAAAGATCAAACAAACAATATAGAAGACATGTTAAAAAGGGGGTATATGCAATGAACCATTTTTAGGTGTCTACATTTTTCCCCTCCTTGAGACAATGTGATTATGAGTGTTGGCTCGAAGAAAAATAGAAGATCATGCCCCATTGGATCAACAAAATGGAGGTAGGATGCCCCCTCGGAAAATTGGGTAGAAATTGAAATGAGGACAATTTGTCAATAAGAAAGATGATTGCTAGGATTGACATAAGGAATGTTAGCAGAAAGTATAAATTAGACGAAGAAATGTTAGTAAGATAGAAAGATTTTGGTTTTCCATAAGTGCAAATATGTTATAAGGGCTTATTTTGATATTGCAAACTAGATGTAGTGCATCATGGCACAAAAGCCAGAGCAAGAAAGTCATCCTTTTGCGTAAAAAAACACAATGCAGACCGAGGATGATCTTATCCATCCTAAAGCATATAGCAAACATGCCCCATAATTTCATGAGATCATCAAACAGGAAGAAGATAAAGAAAAAAAACTGGTCATGAACCATCTTGGCTACTCTCATCAGTTCAGATAATATCATCGAGTAGCATAGGAACATGATCAAAAAAGAAAATCAATAAAAGATAAAACACTCACTGAAACAATGTGAGCCAACAACCATTCTGATCTTTTGTTACTTCCATTAAATGGTCTTTGATTGATAGCTTAGTTTGACTGATTGCATAAATGATTGATAAATTGGACAGATTGATTGGTTGATAGATAGGAAAGATCGAAAGATTGAGAAAAAGGCATTAGAGCATATCTAGGAGACCAAAAACCCTAAATAATATGCTAACCTATCTAATCTATCATGAAAGCCATTCAAAACAAGAGTTCACAAATATAAAGAATAAAAAATCTAAAAACTCCCTTCAAATGATGCTCCTATGTTCTCCTTTCTTCTCCATAATCAGATTTAATGTTTTCTCTTTGACAATAACACTATTGCACAAAGATTCAAAAGCCAAGTTTGCAAATGAGAATACTAGGAGAGAGTGATCTAACCTTGATTGAGAGAAATGCATCTCATTTTATAGAAAATGAGAGTCATTTAGGTGAGATTGCACAAAATCTATGCATAAATGAAGATATTGGTTGGTAGGATGTTAGGAAGCATGATATGAGGAAGATCAAATAAGGAGATATTGAAAATATTCATGAAGCACCTTAATAGGGATGTGAATCCTCAATTAAGGGATATGGAAATTAGGTAAGATTAGGAATCATTAAGCCATTTAATAATTCAATATTCTCAATATTCCTCACAAAATCCATAATTAGATTTATGAAATTATGAAAATCTCATAAATTGAAATTAGCCAGTTAATTAATAAAAAATAATTAATTTGTTGGAGACTTAGGGAAAAGGGAATAAATAAAATTAATTTATTTATTCAATTAGGACATAGGGATAAACTATGGGTTATTCATCCCAAGAGGGAAATTAGTGAATTATTGATCGAATTGAAATGATTTTGATGATATTTATAAGAATTAGGATCAATTCCAGGGGTTCTAGAATAGTTTTGAAAATCACAAGGCATCAATGAGCTTTGACAATGCTCTCGCGATAATGATTAGAAATGATATAATGGCATCAATGAACTTGGATGATGCCAGAGGATAAATAAAGATATGGAGACATCGATGAACTTGGACAATGCTCCTAAAAAGTGAAAGTGACAGTGAGGCATCGATGAACTTTGACAATGCCATAGGATTGATTGAAAGAGATTGATAAGAAATTGATATGAGTTTGGAATCAAATGAGTTTGGAATGATCTTGGATTGATTTAGAAAGATTAGGAATGGTTTAGGATCAAATAGGATCGGTTTAGGGTTGATCAGAATTGATTAGGAAAATGATCGACTTGATAAAGAGAGTAGAAATATTAGTAATTGATAACATGGAAGAATGACACAATATTAGTGAATGATAAAGATCAAACACACAATATAGAAGACATGTTAAAAAGGGGGCATAGGCAATGAACCATTTTTAGGTGTCTACATTTTGCCCCTCTTTGAGACGATGTGATTATGAGCATTGGCTCAAAGAAAAATAGAATATCATGCCTCAGTGGATTGAAAGAAGGGAAGTAGGATGCCCCGTCGGAAAATTGGGCAGAAATTGATATGAGGACAATTTTTCAAAAAGAAGGACGATTGCTAGGATTGACAGAAGAAATGTTAGGAGAAAGAAAAAATTAGATGAAGAAATTTTAGTAAGATAGAAATATGTTGGCTTGCAAAAGTGTAATTGTGTTATAAGAGCTTATTTTGATATTGCAAACCAGATGCGGCGAATCGTGGCACAAAAGCCAAAGTGAGAAAATCATCCTTTTGCGTAAACAAAAATGATGTAGACAAAGGATGATCTTCTCCATCCCGAAGCATATAACAGACATGCCCCAGAATTTCATGAGATCATCAAACAGACAAAAGAAAAAGCAAAAATAGGTCATGAACCATCCCGGCCACTCTCATAAGTTCAGATAATATCATTGAGTAGCATAGGAACATGATCAAAAAAGAAAATCAATAAAAGATAAAACACTCACTGAAACAATGTGAGCCAACAGCCATTCTAATCTTTTGTTACTTGCATTAAATGTTCTTTGATTGATAGCTTAGTTTGACTAATTGCATAAATGATTGATAAATTGGACGGTTTGATTGGTTGATAGATAGGAAAGATTGAAAGATTGAACAAGTCCAACCAGATTGAATGTTGTGTCACAATGAGTCAGATCACATTTGCGAGAACATGATTTCATTAAGCACAGAATGGTGATTCTGCCACTGATGTCTGCAAACATGATGATTGATTCACAAAAGGAAGACAAGTATGTACAAATTTATTTCAGATTTTTGAAGAGATTTTGCAATTTGTAGGATTTTGGAGATATTTGAATTTTTTTCCGATGATCTTTTTTTCAGGACTTTTTATGATTTTTATGATTTTTTAGCATCATATTTGATTTTTTAGGGTCTTTTTCAGGATCATATTTGATTTTTAGCAAATTTTTTTCAGGATCATATTTGATTTTTAGAATTTTTTTTAGGATTGTATTTGATTTTTTTGGATTTTTAGGATTTTTTGAAATTGCCCCTAGTATCTAGCAAGGGAAGGACATTTTGAAAGGAGAAATGGATTGGTAGATGGACGAAGGCCAAAGGTCATTTGCATTTAATCTGTTAGGTGCAAAGGGCTATCCAAGAAATGGGATAATAATTTTTTTCACCAAGGTGGGGGACTAGACAAGACAATGATAGGATAAGGAAAATAGTGTAGTGGATGGAATGCGACAAATGGACATGTCAAGAGGTTTATCTTTGAAAAATATACTTTGCATTGAACGCCCTTATTTTCATCAAGACCAAGATAGGGAGTTGGATAGGACAATGTTAGGACCTGGATAGGATAATGATAGGATATGAACAGGAAAATGATAGGATATGGATAGGATATGCAAGATCAATCAGGGATAATGGGAAGGGATATGAAATATGGATGAAAGGTTGTGATAGGATAGGAAATGTAGACCAAAGGGATCAAGACAATGTAAAGCATATAAGCCATGTGATGCTCCAAGGAAGATTTGTAACCGTGTCAAGATCAAAGTTGGGGAAAAAGTGATAAGATAATGGATAATAGATAATGGAGGAAATGATGGGGATAATGGAGGGCATGCTAGGGATAATGGAGGATAATGCCAATGAAATCTGCCCCCAAGTATAGACTTTCCCAAAGCGCCTGTTTGCCAAGTTTTCACTATTGGACAAAATTATTTCTCTTGACTCTTTTTTTGTGTTGCCAAGATGCCTATTTTCTAGGTTTTCATAAAGGCAACTTTTTCCTTTTTTCATATTTTTTATTTTTATTTTTATTTTTCATTTTTTTTTGATATTTTTTGACATTTTGGAAAAAACAGGATGCATGAAGTGACATGGACAGAGGAATCAAGCACCTTAATCTTTGAAATGTGCTTTTGAAAGATATTGTGCAAAGACATTGATAGGGTAATGACAAAGGGATATGAAGTGGGTGATTAGATAAGGATGGGACAAGCTTTATGCAAGGGATTGGATAGGTTGGATGAAAGGTTGGAAAATAGGTGTTGGATAATGAAGAGAATGTACGCCAGCTTTCTTTGAAGTGGAAGGGAATGGGTGAAAGAACAACATTGGCACACACCTTGAGGGGTGATGGAGTGATAGAGGAAAATAAGATTTTGGATTTTGAAGGATTAATGAAGGAATGTATATGGATTTTGGGACACAAGGACCCAAAATGGATTTGGAAGATGGAAGACATTTAGATGGAGGGATAGCAATTTTGGATGCCAATTTGGAATTTTCTTTGGGACTTTGTGCTTCAAGGAGCTTCTTGGGAATCCACATGCTTTTTGATTTTTTATTATTTTGAGGGTCCTTTGAATGTATTTCTTGCACAATGGATTTTGGAACCCATATGGCTTTTGAAATTATTTTTTTTATCAATGGGCCTTTATAGCCATTTTGATAATTATTTTTTATTTTGGATCAATTTTTTCTTCTTTTGTACATGTCGATTATACTAGACATGTTGATCCTTGATAGCATGTGGATTGCTTGACTTGTAGAGTTTATGTTTGGCATACAAATTTCTTTGAAAGGGAATGGAATTCATCGATGGATAGGAATTGTGTGGAAGTATTTTGGATGGATGGAAGGTTCTCTAGGGTGTATGCCTTTGCTGACTTGCATGTGGGAAAGGGTAAGGGGATTGTGAGCTAGTGGAGGGAGGAATATATGGACCTAAGATGGATGGAAAGGTTGAAGGGGGAGGTATACATTTGGATTTGGATTTTGAAGGGATACCAATGCCTTGAGATGTAGATTTATTATTAAGACCATGGCCATTTGAATTTTTTTGGACACATAAGGTATTCAATATACCTTTTGCATGGAGGTATAACCCTTTCACTTGATAATACTTTCTTTGACCAGTAGGATACTTGATACAAGACGCGAGTCCTTTATTATGAGGTGTGAATGATATGGAAGGAATTATAGGACCATGAGGTGGACAAGACTTGATAGAACTAGGGGAACCCATTTGAAGTGTAAGGGGTTCATGAACAAATTTCATAGATGTACAAGGAACAATAGGATCCTGCGATGGAGTATGAACAGTGACAAGATCATCTGTTAGGATAGGATCTTGTGGGGGATCTGAAGGGATGATGTGATCTTGAGGAGAACATGAAGGTGAAGGGACACCTTGATCTTGGCTTGGAAAGGGATCTTGGGAAGATATGGAAGGGAAATCATGATCTTGCTTGGGAAGTGGGAGGTCAATGGGACTTGGAAGGATATTTTTCTCTTGAGGTGGAAAAGGATCATCTTGGATAGGGGGGATAAGGATAGTGGGATCATCATGAGGCTCAAGGGAAATGGGGTCTTGGTCAACAATAGGATAGAATTGGTCATTGAAGGAGTCTTGATCTTGATGTGTTTTTAGACATGTTTCTTCATTCTTTTGATCATCCTCTTGACATGGGATATGAATTTGGACATGCAAGGGGGGTTCTTGAAAGGGGTCAACATTTTGATATGATGAAGATGGAATTTGGATAGGAATATCATGAATAGGCTTGATTGAAATGGGAGGACATGGTGGAATTGGTTCAAAGGAAATTGGGCTATGCATAGGACTATCTTGGATGTCTTTCGTGGATAGCCATTGGAAGGTTGCATTATTGGAAGAAGCACTTGATGGGGAAGGAGGAAATTTCTATTGTGAAGTTTGTAGGGATGAAGGAGTGGAGGGAAACATGGATGTTTCTTGAAGGTCAATGTATTTAGGGGAAATAGGTATATCATCCATGTGATTGTTTTGGGGTGATCCATTGCTAGACACGGGTAACTTATTTATTTGATCCAATTTTTGAAACAAATTCTTTAAAATTTTGGATTTGCACTTGCACTGCTTGATGGGTCTTGTTTGTGATACCTCATCATTATTTACATGTTATAAATAATTGTTGGAATGAACACGTTCAACAAAAGATTTTTTATTAATTATGCTTGGTTGATGTTCAAAAGATGTCACATTTGAATTTTCCTTTGTTTGATAAGACATTAGGGGTGAATTGGAGGACACAAAAGGTTCCTCAAGCAATGTTATTGTTTTTGATCTTGGTATTGATTGTCTTCTTTGCATGATTGGCACAAGAGGTTGTGAAATTGTTCAAAGATCACTTGGTTGTATTGGAATGAAGATTGGTTCATAATTTGGTGGTGGTCCCATTTGAATTATGCCACAGTCAGGTTGAAAGATTTGATTTGGAACTTGGTTGAATGATTTATTTGAGCACATAGAGACTAATTTGAAACTTGATTGAATTGAGCATGACAAGGGACAAGTTTGATAAAAAGGATTAGGTCAAATCCATCACGACAAAGGTGGAATATGACCAATTGATAAGGGGGGGTTTGAAATTTGGGGAATAGGGGACCAAGTCAAGATCCTATTTTCAACATCATAAAGAAATGTTCCATGATTTGGATACTTTCTAGGATTTTTGCAAAGCTTTTAAGGAGGATCTAAAATGAGCTATGTATGCAAGAGGGATATGATTAGGAATTATGCAAAAGGGACTATAATGAGGGTTACAATGAGATCTATAATGTAAGGGACATTTTGAAATGAAAATACAAGGAGATTAGGTCATGAATATGCAATATGAAGGCTATCAAGCATGCCAAGAGGTTACAAGTGAAAATTTCAAGGTTCAATATGTTTACTCAAAGACAAGGTGTTTTTTTGACCATTTGATTGTTTTTGAAGATTGATTTGGAAAAATTGTTCTTTAAGGAGTGTTTTTTAAGATGTTTTCATGTTTATTAAAGTTTGAACACTCACACAAGACACATCATTTAGAATGGATATTGTAAAAATAAACAAACACACCACTTCCTAAGGATAGCAAGGACAGTATCTATTGAATCCCCACTTGAACCAAAGTTTAGTCATGCTTACTAATAGCGGAAAACCTAGAAGCTTGGAGGCACGGGCTCCTCCTTACAGTGCACTCACTTCTCAGGCACTCCAAGATTCAAGTCCCAAGGGTCATCACTTCCCAAGGGATTGTTGTCTTGACTAATAGCTATGAAAGTGTGGGGCGTCTTAGTTGGTCTCCGACCTTCCGCGCCAACAAATAGAAGGTTTTTGGCTACTATGACATGGTTTTTAGTAAGGGCATCCATTCGGGTGGTTATACATGCGGCATATTAGCTCTGTTATGGAGGCCTCCCAACCTACAAAAGTTATGTTTTGTAAGTTTTAACACACCACTAGGGTATTGAGGGAGATCTTCTTCCTTGTATAACACATTCAACACCCGTTTGTTGTGAGATTAATCACAATGAAATATTTTGTATCTTAGTTTGGATGGGCTTGGCTTTATCCTGTTACTGGTTGGGAATCCACTCTCACTGGATCTACTAAATCACTTGGGAGGTAGCCACACTAAAGGACTTGCATAGATTTCTCTTCCACCCAAGGTCCACGAAGGCGAGGGGAGAGGATACGTCAATACATTTCCTTGGATTTACAAACTAAAATACACTTCAAGCACTTGAATGAAATGGTTCATTTTAAAGCACCAAGATGAAGTGTTTTCTAACTACCAAAAACACACATGAAAGTTTCAGAAAACATAAGGTCTTCTACAAATGTCCTGCATTAAAACCATTAGTAGTTTTAAGGATTCATTCTTCATCCCACGATTTCCAAAATACTACAAAAATCATCAGTAACACGTAAAACTTGCTTATCAAGTGCAAAAATAGGGATAGGAATGCAAACAAGCAAAGAAACCCTCAAAAAATGCAATATTACCACCTACAAAAAATGTGATACCGCCTACACAGAATGTGATGCCACCTGCGTAGAACTTGGCTACCACCTATGCAGAAACTAGCTACCACCTGCGCAACTTCTGACCACCTGCGCAGAACCTGCAACCAAGTGCGCAACTACTGATTAGAGGCCTAAAAAGGGGTAAAAACTTGCAAAAATAGAGGTTTTTTCAACATCTAAGTATGCAACTCCATCAGAAACATAACTAGGGTTCATTATTTATGCCATTTAAGTTGATTTGAAAAGATTGAAGTGAACTTGAAACCCTAACTACCTTGCATGTGCATCAAAACAGTTTAGGAACACCTTAAGGACAAAATCTACATTTGATCCTAAACTAGTTTAGAGTTCATTTTAGGTACCCAAATTAGATGTTAATGTTCATTTTAGGTCCCTTATCAACTTAAACAACTTGATCTTGCATGAAATATTCCATTTCCACCCCTAGTTAGGCTAGATTGCAAGTTTGATTGAAATTTGAAAAAGCTTGATTGTATGAAACCCTAAACTAGATGAGGTTCATTTTAAGAGCCCAAATCAAAATGTGAAAGTTCATTTTAGGATTTTCAAATCAAAATGTGAGGTTCATTAACCATATTAGGGTTCATTAAGCAAGTTTAGGTTCATTTGAATAGTTTAGGATCCATTTTATCCTTTAAGCAGATAAAAAGTAGAAGAGAAAGCCTAAGATGAAGAATAGCTTCCTAAACATGTAAAAACTGATCCTAAACCCTAAATGAGGATCCCATATGAGCAACTGTACAGCTAATCATCCATCTGTGCAACTCTGGGCTCTAAGTGCACAGGTCTGGGTCCCAACTGCGCAGGACTTAACCACCTGCACAGAAATAGGCTACCACCTGCACAAGAACAGTGACCACATGCGCAACTTCAGTAACCACCTGCACAAATCTCTTCCAGAACCTAAAAAAGACACAAAAACATAAAATTTTTATCAGTTAAGGTTTTTTCATGTTGGGTTCACCAAATGTAAGACCAGAAAAAGGCATATTAGCATATCTAGGAGACCACAAACCCTAATCAATATGCTAACCTATCTAATCTATCATGAAAGCCATTCAAAAAAAGAGTTCACAAATACAAAGCATAAAAGCACTAAGAACTCCCTTCAAATTCAGCTCACATGTCGTCTTTTCTTCTCCATAATTAGATTTAATATTTCTCTTTGACAATACCACAATTGCACAAAGATACAAAAGCCAAGTTTGCAAGTGAGAATACTAGGAGATAGTGATCTAACCTTGAAAGATTGAAATGCATCCCATTTTATAGAAAATGAGAGTCATTTAGGTGAGATTGCACAAAATCTATGCTTAAATGCAGATTTTGGTTGGTAGGATGTTAGGAAGCATGATATGGGGGAGATCAAATAAGGAGATATTGAGAATATTCATGAAGCACCTTAATAGGGATGTGGATCCTCAATTAAGGGATATGATAATTAGGTAAGATTAGGAATCATTAAATCAATTAATAATTCAATATTCTCAATATTCCTCACAAATCAATAATTAGATTTATGAAATTATGAAAATCTCATAAATTAAAATTAGCCAATTAATTAATAAAAATTAATTAATTGTTGAAGACTTAGGGAAAAGGGAATAAATAAAGTCTATTTATTTATTCAATTAGGACCTAGGGATAAACTATGGGTTATTCATCCCAAGGGGGAAATTAGTGAATTATTTCAATCGAATTGGAGGTGTTGATGTCGAATTGAAATGATTTTGATGATATTGATAAGGATTCAGATCAACTCTGAGGGTTCTGGAATAGTTTAGGAAATTACGAGGCATCAATGAGATTTGACAATGCGCCCACATAATGATGATTGGAAATTATTGAAAAGTGCCAATGAACTTTGATGGCATCATAGGATTGAAATAGAAATGGGGAAACATCGATGAACTTGGACAATGTTCCCGAAATGATGATTGATGATGAAATAGCATCGATGAACTTTGGCAATGCTATTGGAGGAATTAAATGATAGTAAGGCATTGATGAACTTTGAGAATGATAGAGGATTGATTGAAAGACATTGATAATACATTGATATGAGTTTAGAATGATGTTGGATTGATTTAGGAAGATTACGACTTGGTTGGACTAATTTAGGAAGATGATCAATTTGGCCAAAATGAGAGAAATGTTAGTAATTGATGAAATAGAGGAATGACACAATATTAGTGAATGATAATGATCAAACACATAATATAGAAGACATGTTAAAAAGGGGGTATATGCAATGAACCATTTTTTGGTTTCTACAGTACTCAAGTGGGATGTGCTGAAGAGCAGACCAGGTCAGCATGATAAATTTGACAATTTTTGGTCAGGCCCTTTTATTATTACAGTTTGCAAAGAGAATAATGCTTTCTAGTTGTCTACAACTGATGGAGAAGTTCTACAGATTCCAGTTAATGGAATACACCTCAAGCTTTTCTTTGAGGGTTACGTTTAGTCTTGTTTCCTTTTCAATAAGTGTTGTCCAAGAACTAGGTCTTTAGGTTGCATAGGTCTAGATTAGATGCATTTTCATTTCAATAAGGGTTGCATTCATGGTTTCTGGTTTTCTAACTCTATTGCACAAGGATAAGATCTGTAAGTCATGTCTAGCAGGCAGACATCTAGCAGAAGTCAAAGAGTACATTTGCAGAATAGAAAGCATGATAGAAGTATGGAGTAGGGGTCCCATGTATTGCCTTATTATATGTTGTTTTCAGCTGGTTGTCTATTAGGTCTTAGGTCTCCAGGTTTAGGTCTTCATCTTCACTAAGTATTTAGGGTTTTTTACCTGCATCATGAGAGAGAAAATGGTGTTATATCTAGTTGGATCTAATAAATGCATGAAACAAAAGCATCATACAACTACAATCAATTCTTTCAATTCTGCATATCTATCTAGTAAATTCAATGTAATAAGGAAATGTGCATCCACACTAAGTGAAAGATAGTATTAAAGGGACTTGTTTTTAAACATGAAACCTTTTACTATTAATGGTCATTCTGATGTATATTGTTCTTATTTTTAAAGCCAGATATCTGAATCAAAGGGACTTAGTATTTCTATCTGAGAAACCTTTTTTTTAGAATGACATCAGCATGTTAGATTAACAAACACAAACAAACCAACCAACATTCATGAATGAGTGTCATCTCATATGACACTCACACACAAACATTAATTGTCTCATTTTGTTTGCTAACCTAATAGGTTGATTGGTGATGTGTGTGCAATAGGTGAACAAGTAACTAAATACATATAACAAAAGAAATACAGGGAGTGTCACGAGCCCATGCTCGAGCCTCACATAAGGCATTACATACAAAAGGGATGTGTGCATGACAAGAGGTTACAGTTCATACAGATGCAGAAGAAGAGGATACAATGCATGAAGGATGATACAATGATGCTAAAGGAGACACATGGTCAATAAAGGGTCCTGAGAAGAGATATGCAGAAATAGAGGAGAAAAGGTTACTATCATCATGAAGGATGAATTTGAAGTAATGTTGTTACAACAAGTATGAAAATGTAGAAAAGACATGTGAATGGGAGTCACGAGCCTGTGCTCGAACCCCATGGGTGATGATTTATATGAGGTTAAATATACAATGCATTTTTGCATATACAATGCATTTTTGCATATACAATGCATTTTTGCATATACAATGCATTTTTGCATATACAATGCATTTTTGCACTTAGAGAAACTGCATATTCTTAAAATGTTTAGACAGTAATAATAAAAGTTCAGACAAAGGGTTACATTATGTTGTAGATTGAACATGTAATATGTTTAGTTCAATCAAAAAATGCTCACGACCTCAACAGTGTGAAGATGTTTTGTGTTTCAGACATGACAGTATTGTCATGTCTCATGAGAGGACATTGAATGGAGCTGATAAAAGACAAATTGGAGTCCATCTCCCAATAAAACAAATGACAACCTGCATATGTTTAACAAGTTTACATCTAAATGTGTAGGATAAGCCATGTGGATGTTCAAATTTTGTTACCATTCAACCAATAGACAATGTGCAATCATAAAGGGGAGTAACATATGGTTACAAACATAACATAAATCACGGTGAAGCTATGGGTTTCATGTTACAAAGAAGGGATCAATAGAGAGGTAAATGAAAGCCCAAATTTGTTGCCAAAAGATGTAAATCTTTTAAACCCGAAACCTTAATATGCATTGCAAAAGACAACAATGTGTTCAAAGTAAAATGTAACCTATATTTTCTGCCAGAGATGTAAATATTTTAAGAACCCAGAAAGATTGGAGTTATTAAAACCCAAGATCTTAACTAAATATGCACAAGTTCACGGTGGTCGACTATAGTAATGCATTTATTTCAAGTAAAACTGTATAGAATGAGTCAAGAGTTACTTATCTGGTATTACACATGTCAAAAATGGTGGAGAAACAAATGCAGAAGAGTGCCACATGTTGCAGGTGCAGACAAGTTTGAAAGGATGAAGGTCGAGCTCATTGTACACTATAAGCTTTGATTGAGTTTGAAGTTGTGGCTGAAATATGCCAAGTTTCAAGACCAAGTTCATAAAACATAACTCCACATATTTCAGCCATAGCTCGGACTTAGTCCAAGATTATAGTGGTTAAATCAAAGTAAAAAATAAAAAGTCAAACATCTATTGACAGCCCGGGATCTCAAGCCCAAGTTATTAGACCAGTTCAAGCATGGAGAGGCTAAGTTAACACTATTGAGGAGGCACCATATGTCATTTCTTAAGATTCGGAAGAAGATAAAAAAATTTCACCAAGAGCCCGAGCTCTTCAAGTTACAAATAGGCTCCATGTGTTGCCATACAGTAAAATTCACGGTCAAGACTCACAGTCTACATAGAGCCCAAGCTCTCCATCTTTACAAGTGCAACACAAAGAGACCCCAAAATCTAGCGTTCTTCAAAAGAAATCCACAAAGAAAACATGATACTTTATGGCATACAGTGTTCTAACTCATGAAAATCCAAAGTTCATAGCAAGAAGCCCGAGATTCTTAGCTTTTCAAAGTTGTAGATACAATGCCATACATCATGGCATCGAGTTCCAGATTCAAACCACAAGCATGGTGGCACAGTAGAAAACCCTAAACTTTACCTTCAGAACCAAAATCAAATGAGATGCGAAAACATTATGAAGTGTTTTTACAAAATTTTCAAGTCCACTTACAAAGAAATTCAATTCCCTGTTAGTTGCAGTGCCTCGACATTCCCCAAGTAGTGCCACGAGTGTACCTTAAGTGCCATGATAGATAGAGATATTTCACAGTGGGTTGGGTAATATCGATCATGAGCTGTATTCAAGTTTAGTTATGGACTTGAATGTGGATTTGGTTTATTGAAAATGGAGCTAGGGTTGTTGACTGTGGTGTCGGTTTGGAGTTAGGGTTTTTTATGCCATGGTATCGGGTTATGTTGTGAGTTAGGTTATGTATGTAATGAGGTTTATGCATTTTGGGTTAATTTTGATGGGCTCGTAAAGTATTTTGTAATAAGTTGGTAAATTATGTAGAAGGATGAAAGTCTTTTATACACCAACTTTAGGGGCTAGATTTAGGGCTTAATTTGGGGCACTAATTAAGCCTTAGGATTAGTAACTTTCTATTTTGGAGGGTTTTTTGGAGGGAGGAGTGATTTTTTGAAATTGGCTTCATGAGCTATATAGCTGAGCTCTTGCTTCATTATGGAGAGGGGTTCAGAGTTTGGAGAAAAGAGCTTTTAGTGAACTATTTTGTTCCTATAGCCATTTTTATGCATTTTGTACCCATTTAGTTCATGTTGAGTATCAATTTTGTGCAAGAGGATGCATGTATTCCTTGCCATTATTCTGAAATTCATTCATGTAATTGCCCACGAAATTTGATAAGAATAAAGTTGGCCCATTTCTCATACATCTTGTTATGATCTTTTGTTATCAATCCTATTCAATTTTATGCATTCAAGTGTAGTATATCTATAACCTAGATTAGTGAATTGTATTGATTCCTATTCTAGGTTGCAGAATATAACCTTTTGCAAAATCTACATGTCTGTTGACAGGAGTATTATTATTTGTGGTGAAATCCCTAGTAGTGACTTTAAAGTTAGCCTATGTATTGAACAGTGAATGATTTTGCAGAAATCATTAGGGTATGTCAAGTGAATGTTAGTTTGAACCTTTAAGAAATATTAATCTTATTTGGTGTATCACCCTCTCAAGTTTTATTTAAAATTTCTCCCTTTTCTTCCAAAATAAAAATCAGGAGAAAGTAGCAGATTATTGATACCCAAATCCAATAGGAACCAACCTAGAATCCAGAGATTCCTTCTTAATTAGAGTCCACCCATAAGTTGAGAAGGTTTCCATTGTTAGGATAGAATATTGTTAAGCCCTAATACTTGATTTGGGGTGGTATTTCTAAACCTCAACAGTTTTCAGGTTTAATCAATACAAAAAAATCTCATAGATCATCCTAGATTTGTTTCGTACAACAAAAACGTATGAATCCCTAAAAATATTAGGGCCAAATTGTATGCCATGACATTATAGAATGAGCCACAAAATTTATTGACTAGGGAGGTTGTTTTAAATAGAATGAGGCACACAACTTTATAGTTGATCGTCCTTGACTAATTTTTCCATGGCACTATATTTATTAATAATAACCTTGGCATAGATCATGCTAAATTGTAGAAACGATGACTTTACCACAATAGTTTTTTATATGTATCAATAAGAGATGGTGATGCATAAGCATCCAGGGTGAATCGAAAATCAGTATCGACCAAAATATAGACATTTTTAGTTTGTTTTTAGTTTTATCTTACATCTCTCAAGCTTTGTAGAAAATTTTTGTTCTGACTATCATCCTAAAGCCTAAACCTCTTTAATTTCTACAACTCCATTACCAGATTTGTAGTTGCGATTGGCTTGGTATAAATGTATGCAAAATATAGAATCATAGATGTATAGCACTTGAACTGATGGGCATAATGCCTCAAAGAAAGGATTTAATGATTACAGGCTATTGATACTTTCAAGCAAATGAAATTGGCAGGTGTAAAGCCAAATTTTGTAACCTTTGTTAGAATACACATAGTTTGAAGTCAAAAGGATGCATTTTTATAGATAAAAATAGCTAGGCATGGTTGAAAGAAGAAACAAATGGAGAAGGGAAATATTTATAAACTTTTCAACAAATATAGTTCACAAGAGTGATAACCGTTAAACTCCCATGAATAGGTGAATGGAAGAAACTGAATTGATAAAGTGCAGTTAATATATGCTCTATAAAATAAAAGAGGGTATGTCTAGGATAATGAGGAGCCAAAAAGGGTCAATATGAAATTTAAAAAAAAATTCATTTTCCCGTAAATATAAAAATATATGTTGACTATTTTTTGGGCATGGGTAATAGTACATGTGGTCATAGAAAAAGACAATTACAAACCATAACAAATATCTATAATGACCACAAAGAAAATATAAACATAGTGCAAGTTTTCTTTTCAAGTGAAATTTTTATATAAATACAAAGTATAGCATAACTAATGTTCTCCACTACACACCAAACTTTGGTAAACTCGTGTGTTTAAATTTCTTTCTAAAGATGGGTTAAATTAAAAATTAGAGCATTATTCCAGGCAACTCAATTTTTTGTAGTCACCAATAGAGGTGTTTGGTTAATGTTACTAATGTTCCCCTTTGGACCCCCAATATTTACACCCACCTCAAAAATTGTTTAAATATTTGATCTAATGAAGATTCCAAAAGATTAGTCAATTTAGCATTAATATAATATTATTGGAAAATACTTGACACTATAATTAAATCTTTAATTACTATTTCGGTTCTAAAAAATGCTCTTAAGAGGGCTATGATAATGTCACTAACATATGTGTTCACAAGGTTTATGATATTTTAATTTCTGTCTTTTTTTGCATAGTCACAATACTCAAATTGATGTAAATATAATTATATAATTTTATACTAAATTTTATTAATATACATAAAATCTTCTCTTAAACAATGTGGCTTCATATTTAGTTTAAAAAAGAAGGGTTATATATATAGTATATAATTCTACAACCTATTTAAATTATATGGATATATTTAGAAGTAATTATATTTAATTTCATGCTTGATGAGTTAACATTAGAAAGGTTCTTCAATCGATTAATTTATATTTGTGTATATATGCTTCAATTTTTTATTTTATATCACTGTATATACATGTGCATGTACATGTGTGTGTATACATATATACATATACAAACACACACATACACATTTCTAAGGGAAATGTGAGAGTAGTTAATGAGACAATATAGCTAAATTCGATAATTACTCTTCCTTTGATTATTATTATTATTATTATTATTATTATTATTATCTATTTTTGAATGGTTGTTACATTCAGAATTTTTAAATCAGCAAGTTTGACTATTAGAGATCTGATTATTAATGTGTCTCGAGAGACAAAGTTTATTAAATATTAATTTTATTTTGGCAGCTCTTCAACTTTAGCATTAGCTCCTTTTCATTTAATTGGGGTAATTGTGTAGAAGCACTATTTATCTTAGTCACATTCCAAAAACTCACACAACCCAATCAATAGTGCAATCTTAAAAGATGTCCTAATTAAATCTCAATTGTCATCCATTTTGAATAAGGAATCTCAGGCACCAAAAAAGAAGGATATACAACTATCAAGAGGTGACGAAGTGTGTTGTTTAGTCTTTTCATGTTTGAGTGAAGGGAAAGATCAGAACAACTTAGATTGATATAAATGTTGAAACCTTCAGGCTAACCATGTGGAAAGAGAACGCACACATTTCTGTTTGTGTACAGGGTATTGGGAAAAAGTGCTGATGTTTATTCATGACCTTGAACAACATGATAGACATAAAATTGATTTGGGAGTACAAGTGGGGAGTTCTCTCTTTGTCCTATGTGTCGTCATTTCCCTCCATTTCCCTCATTTTTCACATGTTTTGTTCTTCCAAAGTGGTTTCCCAATTTCCTCACCATCAAGTTTAGACATCATCAATTAGGTATTTGCAAAATTATCACCATACTTTCACACATCTTCTTAGATTTCTAACTATATAAGTTTTTTTCTATTTTTGGACAACATATTAAAGTTTAGTTTTTCAACTAGTGTCTCCATAGTTGTCAAAGACATATGTGTACCATTTTCTAATTAAATTTTAATCTACCTGACCAAATTTAAAATAAATTATATATTATTGTTTTCTATTAAAGGTAAACTGGTTCTATAGGGACAAGAAACCCAACATAAAAAATAATAGAGTAATGAAAAAGTAACAATCTGCAACCAACAACAAAATAAAGGCAAACCAACCAACAAACAAAAGAGCCAAAATAGGGGACAAGAACCCCAACAAACTAAAAATAATTAAATAATTCTGCACTTTTCCTAAGAACATCCTCATGAATACTCTAACCTTATTAACTATACTATTAAGGAGAATAAACTCCTTATCTTTTCTCTGGAGTCAAGTAGTAGGGTCTAGAAGAGTATCTTTTTTTGGGTCACCACCTGCAGCAGTCACATCCACATTGGAACTTGTATCTTTTGTGTGTCTCACAATGGTAGATTTAACACTAATAGAGGGAGAAGCAAGATAACCCTTAGAAATATCTTGAAGGACCTCCGCTTGTTCATTTAGTTTCATAAGCCCTTCAATAGAATTATTCGTTGTTGTCTTATTAATAGCGATCACATCCTTGACTCTATCCTACAAGCTAACGAGAGTTCCTTCAAACCTATTAATATGATTTTCATGATCCTCATTAAGCTCGTTGATGCCTTGGGCTAAGGTTTGGGTACTAGCCATAATATTGTCCAATTTTGGGTTGCTTTGGGAGGGATTATCCTTAAGAGTAAAAATCTCATCAATTATCCAATTCCACACTGCTTGTTGGTTGTCCATTAAGTTCTTGATTAAGATAACAATAGTCATATTCTTAGGCATAAGAGAGCCCTATTCCACCAGGGTATCCTTCCCCACCTTCAAAGGAATCTCCACATGGATATCCATGCGACCCTTCTCTATAATATCATCCATAGGGTTCACAGGGAACCATGGATTTCTTCCTTCAGCTTCTTATGTTTCTTCTCCTGGGTATCCTTCTCTATATTATTGTTGTACACTTGATTATTTACACTTTTAAAAAAAAAAATATTTTCATGCATTTTATGTTTCATGCACAAATGTAGGCATCTAATTTTTAAGATGTTCCCATTTCAAAAAATCATTAAAAAAACACTCAACAAAAAATTACAAAAAAATAGACAACTTATAGCTCTTAATCTTAGATATCTTTCTATGTAAAATAATTTTTTAAATACTAAATGTAACTATGACTTTTTTGATGCACACACTAGAGACTATGTTATGTTTATCTAAAAAATCATGAATAATTTTCCATGCACAAAAGATTCAAAACTCTTAATCTTATCCATTTAAAAAAAACTTTAGTAGTTTAGAAACTAAATTTAGAGTACTACAATTCTTGTTCTTTTCACATCTTCTAATTTTGAGTGCATGTCTCTAAATTTCTCTTCCAAGTTCAGGTTTACCCAATTTTAGAAAAAAGTGGCCACTTGCTTCCCCTTTTTTATACACCATCTTGGTGCACTTACCCCAAATAACATAAAAATATCAAAATAATCAAATTTAACCTAGATCGAATAAACTCAACCACATCAACTGGAATTAAACTACGACAAAAATTGGTGGAAATAATAAAATAATCAATAACAATTGCATAGACAGATACTGACATAACACACTAAAGTAATAAAGTTTAGATTTTACCCACACAGTAGTAGAGGTGTAATATATCAAATAGAGATACACTACCCATACAAGGACAATATTTTCTAAAATCATGAATGACCAATATAACTATCTCCTATGCCATTGTCGAGGGTAAGGAATACTCATGTTAGGAATAAGGTGTCTCAACCTTGGATAATTCATATTCTTATTATTTGTTTTGTAAAATGTATTTCTTGCAAATAATGTAATTAAGTGTGAGTGTACATGTCTAGTTGGCATGTTGATGTGT
>MU225437.1:1065160-1081837 GCA_018584345.1 Thuja plicata
TGTCTCAACCTTGGATAATTCCTATTCTTATTATTTGTTTTGTAAAATGTATTTCTTTCAAATAATGTAATTAAGTGTGAGTGTACATGTCTAGTTGGCATGTTGATGTGTCACTCCACTTGATGTGCTGGCATCTTGAATTGTGTGTAGGGAGATCATGGCTGAAATGGTTATGACGGATTCCTATGATACGTAAGAGCTATTTCTAGAAGATTCAATGATGGGTGAAGACATGCAATGACATGTGGTAACTGATAAATTTGAGTACTGTAGACTCTTCCATAATCATGGGGTTCCTATTTTCTTGGAGAATGGTAAAAACCTAATACGGCTATCTTTGGAAGTTGCCCTAAAAAGGAAAGCGCATGATATAAGCATTTTTTAGGGTTGCAGACAGATATAAGAAAAGAGTGTATTGTTGGTATGATTGGGTGCTACTGGATTAGTCTTTGTGTGTCGATTGTCTCCTGAAAGAACTTGCATTGCAAGTGTGTTGTAACCGTTGTGTTGAAGATAATACATTGTGCAGGTTTTGGAGTGCTGGGGTTTTTTACTGAAAGGTTTTCCCCAGGGTAAATCATTGCGTCATTCTCTATTTTTCTGTATGCATGGTATATGGCTGCAATATCATTATTAAAGTAGTTAACGAATCTGAAATTGTAAGGATTTAAAAGAATTTGCACAATACTTTCCTTTAGAGATTAGTGTAGGAAGTTGTTTCCGCACCTGAGTTTCCTTACAACTCAAACCTATGGAACCAGGTGGAGTCAATGTGTGGTACTTGTTCACTAAAATATGCACACATCAAGTGTAACAGCTCATAGTATAAATAGTTGAAGCACATACATGTAATAATCCAAAGTGCACCTAATGAAAGGATGCTTAGTGGTGCAATCATTCGTATGTATTTGAATGTTGCAAATCCATTAATTTCATACTCAACCTTCAATATGCATCATAATTAAATGAATTCATTTAAATTAAAACAATAAATAACATTTATGAGAATACGAGAATATATCAGTCAAAACCTTGAGTAAAATATCCCTCAACGTGATAAGGCACAATATCATAGAAAATCAGTAATAAAATCATGATAAAAAGTTCTTGCATAAAAAATATGCTATATTTCATCATAAAGCATCATGTGACATCACAACTAGAACATATACAATCAAAATGGTGGGCACAAGTATAATCTACCATCTAGGTCAGGAATGATACCAGTAATTTACCAAAATAATGTACTATAACCAGAGGCATCTAACAATGCCAATATATAATTGAACGTCATATGAATAGTCATGAGAATATAGAAAGAGTCTTGATCGGATGAAAATAATACAAAACATAATGCAACCATGAGAGACACTACATCTAGAATTAGACCAATTCACTTGTCATTTTAAATTTAACCTTTATTTTTTATTAAGGTAAAAATGAGTTCTGAAGGGACTCAAAACCCTTTGGCAACAAGAGTTCACTAGATAAATTATATTAAGCATTACAATTTAAACCAAGATGAACAAATTGTGTGTGAAAAGTGGACCTCTAAACTATCAACATACGCTTCAATAGGTCATTGCATAATTAATCTAGGAAAGCATTGAACGTCTAAGAAAATAATAGATTAATCTAAATCGACATATTGCCTTCTAGTAGGCAGGAGTATGAGTTTGTTCTTAGATCATCGCAAACCCAGTGACTTGACACTGTCTAAATCAAGGATTTGCAAAAGGAATATTAACCTATGATGCAAGCAAAAGAAGATTCATCTAATGATTAGCTTAGTTTATTTTAAAAACCCAAATGAGATGTTCCTAAGTTATGAATTGAAATACTTGAAATATGTAAATATGAAAAATACTAAATGCTTAATGAAAACGAGAGACAAAAACAACATAATAAATCTAATTCAAAATTCTTGGATCCCTTGTGATGAAAATGAATCTTTATTTTATATAAATCTCTCTCGAACTGACAATTGAGATTGAATGTCGAGGAATGGACAAGATTGATTCAAAGAAGCAGAATCCATGTGCAAGGAAGACCATTGGTTGAGAGAGTCAGTTAACTGAACTGAGTAATCAGTCTTTCAGGAAACTTCTAAAGTTGAAAGAGGAGTTAAGTGAGTCACTTCTCAGTTAACTGGATTGTTTCCAAAATGAGGAGAAGAAGAGACTTAGTTATCTGAACAAGAAAGATTTGTTTCTAATTTGATGTTCAACCAACTGAAATGATGACACAAAAATGCATTATCAAATATTTAAATGATTTAAATGTACATTTTACTCAATTTATTAATTTTTAAACTAATTTTTATATTTAATTGACAATTATCTATTTATTTAATTAATATACTAAGATATTAATTAAATAAATGACATGAGATTTAATTGCTAATATTTTGGGATTTTTGAATTAAATAATTAATCAAGTGTGATGATATATTAGGACCTAGGGTTTAGGTCAAATCAGACTGAAGATGTTGAATTGCCTTTAGGTTAGGATTTAAGGTGATCATGATTAGGGTTTTCTTGATGAGAGATTGAAATTAGGGGCTTAGAGTTTTGTTGACCATTTTGGTTGATAACATTTGCACCTCTTTGAATTGATGTGCGATCAACACATTGATTCAAAGAACAGTTAGAGTTAAGACTGAGAATAGTTTGATGTGAAGAAATGAAACTGATCTCAATTCGATTGATTCAAATATATTGATTCTAAACTTGATTGGAAAAAAATCGATGAAGATCATAATAGTCAGTTTGATGTGAAGCGATGAAAATGAACACCTGATAGAAACTCTTAAACCTTTGGATTAGTTTGAATGAATAAATAGTTTGATGTAAAATTATGAAACTGATTACCATTAATAAATTGACTAGCAAAATTAACTTGATTTGAAGCGATGGAGCCAATTTGATCAATGTGTCTTGTTTTAGGAATGATCGATTCGTATAAGACCAATCTGTCTCATTTTGAGTGTATCCATAAATGTATAAGATAATTGATTGGGTTAACTTTGATTAAAGATAGTCTTAACATGATGTGATGTGATGAAGCTGAGATGCTCCTAGCGATGGGGTCTTGATTGATGAAGTGATCACTAAATTGTTGATGTCCTGATCCTGCCCCCTCAGGAGAGAAACCAAAAGATGGATTGGTGCCCTACTGATGGAAATCATTTCAATTAATAAAATTGATGCAGGAAGAAATTGATCTAATTTGGAAGAGGTTGCAATTATTTAGGACACATTCAACACTTTCTTTTAGGTCTTGTTGCCCAAGTTTGACCAAAGTGTTGGTAGGGCTAACCAATTTTGACTAAAATTCTGACATGTTGCACAAATGGTCAGAGTCCAAAGACTGGTTGCACAAGCAGTCAACTAAGGTCGACTAAAAAATTCAACTGTCAAATTTGAAAAAGAAAATGATCTCAGATTTTGATTTCAATCCCAAAAATTGAATCAAGATGGCCGAACTAGCTAGGGGTGTCATTTTCATGTCAATTGGAGCAAGTTGAAGATTAGGTCAAAAACCTATATAAGGGCTAAAAGGGTCATTTCAATTCATTTTTTTCTATTTGAGTTTCAAGACCTCTGAGAAAAATCATGGTCCTCATCTCAAATCATCGATTCGAGCATCAGAGAGTTCACAACTGGCTGAGAAACTATCGAGAAGTGGTAAGTGCACAAAATCCAACTTGTTTATTCATGTTGTATGGATTTTTATTGCTTTTTCTCAATTTGTTTACACGTTTTTAGATGTAGAACCCAAATTTCTCATACAAGAAACTGCTTCCAAGTAGTTACTCATATCATCCCATTAGAATTGTCGTATGTTGTCCACCCATCAGTCGTGCGAGAATATTCTTGGTAGTTCCTCTTCTCGCATGACATATCTTAGTTTCTCATATCAGAATGTTTGCTCCTACTAATCCATGTAAATACTCGTATGAGGTGAGATGTCGGTGCAGTTAATCGTATTGAAAATAATGGTCAATTTTGAGCCTTCAAATGTCAAAATTTGATTTTATGCTTTGTGATCTTGCATCTCTAGCATGAGTTGTATCATATTCATTCTTCTTTTGGTCACTCTGATAATTTTACTGATGCCTTGTTCATTTTTTTTACAAATGATTGTTGCATATTCAGTTCTGAATTACCTATATGCTTACTAAGCACTTAGTTTGGAGACTAAGCAGTGATGAGAGGGATGCCATGGTAGAGTGTGGGTTTGGTTGGCTATTGGGAATCCCTAAGATCAGGGTGAACCACGGTTTTCTCACAACCCTTGGGGAGAGATTCCATAGTGAGCATAAGATGTTTCATTTTCCTACTGGCAAGATCATGGTGACACCTAAGATGTGTATCGCATCCTATGTATTCCTTTTAGTTGATCTCCTATCCAATATGAGTCCGCTTAGTGACCGGGAATGCTAGGAATTCATTGCATCTTTAGAGATAATGACATTCTAGATGGTGGATACCATAGCATACCATGATGAGAAGGTATACAAAGCAGTATCCTCATGCTTGCATTATGGACGGATTTATAGGTTGTTTCATCATGCTAGAGAGAGGGAAACATGGGTTTTAGAGTAGGTGGGGATTGATTTTGGAGGAGCTGCTAGAGAGGCTAGTGAAGTTGGGTTGGGGGTTGTTCCTCTTAGCTCATTTATACTATGAGTTGCATGACATTTTTTTATCGCGACGCTAAGAGCCTCACAATAGGTGTACTAGCTCTTTAGGTCTAGGATTGGGAGCACATAGCGATTTGCATGCATGTGATAGATGATGCCCAACAAGATGGGCATCCTTTCATTTATAAATATGTAGGATATATCACACAACCCCACTTGTGGAAGACCAATTATTGCAGACAGAAGCTTGATGACCTCATAGTTGTCACATGCAGGCCGTATAGGGGTACTGAGGCATGGGATGATTGGCGGTCACAAAGCTGACATGTGTTCATCATGCATCTACTAATCAAACATATTCCCACTATGATTAAGAGATTTGTGGTGTCCCAGGTACACTGACAATTTGGTAGACTGCAGGTAGTATCATCAGAGTTTATAGCATATGCCCGGTTTGTAGATGAGACACGTTTGCAATAGGGGACTCGATTGGTATATGGGATATCTATACAGGAGATATATGATTTAAAATAGGGTACCTGAGATTACCTAGAGGATATAGAAGACACGGGTGTGACTCCTAAGTATAGGGATTACATGGCTCGACACCCCTTCCTACGTTTCACAGATCTGGCTGGCCCAGTGTTGAGGATTGAGGAGGGAGGTCATTCCCCAGCCAATTTACCAACAGTCAATTGGCGAGAAAGAAAAGATCCCAATGCAAGCTCGAGTAGAGAAGCACCGGTAGTAGGGAAACATCAGAGAGAAGGGGGAGTTTTTTGGGTTATGTGGGAGTGGATGCCCCTATTGGTGGATAAGATGCTCCCCTATTGGTGGATAAGATGCTCCCATTTTGGATGAGGCTGCACGACATGTTTGACAGTGATGATATGGACAAGGAGACAAGGTAGAGTAGACTGAGGGTGAGGGACCTTGAGAGAAGACACCATAGGATATCATTCGTACACTAAGGGGAAGATTGAGGGCTACACAAGCACAGTTGACAACTGTGCAAAATTAGATTACAAAGTTAGAGCACTGATCACAGATCCTTACTCAGGAGAATAATGGATACCAGTAGGAAATGACATATCAGAGTAGTCAGGCTACTTATTACTATTTTTTATGTTGTGTTTCCGTGTCTTTGGATCAACAGGTTCCATCATATTCAGTATTTACAGCAGGATCTGAGGGTATGTGAGCTTTGGGGCCAGACGATATAGCCACTCCTCTGCCACCACCACTACCAAATGTTCCAGGTGATGAGGAGGATGTTGAAGAGAGCTAGGATCATATAGTGATTCTTCATTTTTACATCTCCATCTTGTGTCACTTGCTCCGATGACATATTTTATATATTTCCCAATTTTGTACCCATTTTGTACCCCTGCCATTGATTATATATAGAGACATGATTTGAACTTATTGTACTTGTGTTTACTGATGGTATGAAATGCTTTATCTCCTTATGATGTTCTATATGGATACATTTAGTTTACAATAATGTATGTTTATGATGCTCATGGATGACTATGCAGATGTGTATGCAATGTTAATGTGATTTTCAAATGGATGGATATGATATTGCTTATGATGATACAATGCATATGTGGTGTTTTATAGTGCGCACCAATAATGTGTATGAAAAGTGGACCTCTAAACTATCAATGCACACTTCAATAGCTCATTGCATAATTAATCTAGGGAAGAATTGAACTAAGAAACAAATTTAATTTAAATCGATCTATTGACTTCTAGTAGGTAGGAGTATGTGTTTTCTCTCATATCATCACAAACCCAGTGACTTGACATTGTCTACATGAAGAATTTGCAAAAGGAATATCAATCTATGATGCTAGTACAAGAAGATTCATCCAATGATTAGCTTAGTTTAGTTTAATAACCCAAATGAGATATTCCTAAGTTATGAATTAAAATACTTGAAACATGTAAATATGTCAAATACGAAATGTGTAATGAAAATGAGAGACAAAAACAATACAATAACTCTACTTCAAAATTTGTGGATCCCTTGTGATGAAAATTAAGATTTCTTTTATAGGAAATCTCTATCAAACTGACGATCGAGATTTAATGCCAAATAACATGCAAGATTGATTCAAATAAATATAATCAATGTGCAAGGAAGACCATTGGTTGATAGAGTCAATTAACTAAACTGACTGATTAGTCATTTGGGAAACTTCTAAAGTTGAAAGAGGAGTTAACTGAGTCAGTTCTCAGTTAATTGGATTGGTTCCAAGATGAGGAGAAGAAGAGACTTAGTAAATTGAACAAGAAATATTTGTTTCTAACTTGATGTTCAGTCAACTGAAATGATGACACATAAATGTATTTTTGAATATTTAAATGATTTAAAATCACTTTTTACTCAATTTATTAATTTTAATTCCTTTTTATATTTAATTGATAGTTATCTCTTTATTTAATCAACATACTAGGATATCAATTAAATAAATTACATAAGTTTTAATTGCCAATATTTTGGGATTTTAGAATTAAATAATTAATCAAGTGCAAGGATAGATTAGGACCTAGGGTTTACGTCATATCAGACTGAATATGTTGAATTGCCTTTAGGTTAGGACTTAAGGTGATCAAGATTATGGTTTTTTTGATGAGAGATCGAGATTAGGGGCTTAGGGTTTTGTTGACCATTTTTGGGTGATTACACAACTGTCCATGAAGAAAAAACAAGAAAACCTAAAAAAAAAGATACATCAAAAAACACATAATAATGAAAAACTAGAATAAAGCACAATATATTAGGCCAGAGTCTTCATGGTATCTCCCACTTTTTCTTCTAGTAGGGTCATGTTTTGAGCCACCTTCTTAAGCTCCTGGATATCTTTGGGAGATTTCTCAAGTTTCATTTTCAGGTTAGCCCTTGTCCTTTTTCCTAACTTTGTGGTATCTTCCATACCTTTGTCCTTGTCCATCTCTAGGTTCATAATTAATTTAGCTTGGTAAATAATCTCCAAATTTCTCACCATGGTGTTCATGGTGTCAGCTCTGAGTTTGATAACCTTGTAGCTAGTCTCCATAGTGGTCTTCAAATATTTATTGATATTATTCAATTTATCACCAAATCCAATAACTTTAATCTCATAACACATCTTGATTTTTTCTAGAGAATCCACAACTTAATTCTTCTCCTCCTCACTCCAAAGCTCCTTCTCTTTGCTTCCTTATTCGACGCTAGTCAATTCCAAAACCTCAAGCTTGCTACTCATAGCCCTATTCTTTAGCTAGAACTCCTTAATCTCATGGAAACTCCACTTGATTAGCCTGAAGAAATTCACCACGCTATTACTGGAAATTGCTAGAATATTATCCTGTTATTCTCGGTCCAATTTAAAATAGTGGTTATCAGTCATTAAATCCAATGGAAATATGGATCTATCTTCTCTGTTAGTAGATGGATATGAAGTATATGAAAAAGTGGCAGAGACATCCTTAACCTAGCCAGTTAGGGGAGTATCCAAGATAGGGGTTTTACCTTTATCAATTGACTAAGGGGTCAACTTGCACTTAGTCTTTCCTTTACTAGTCATAGAGATAGGAACCTTCTCTGCAACCTTAAGTTTACCTTTGTTTTATTGTGATAGAAGGAATAATTTTATGATAAACTAGATTAAGAGGAATTTTTTATATTATATCCTGGAAACCACCTCCAATCTTTGAAAATATTGCATGAAATAGGAGTAAAAATCTATAATTGAGGAGTTAGAGGAACAACTTTATGTACTTTGTGAATGTCATTGTTCAAAATATTGGATAGCTTGACTTCATGTTTAAGTTGTAACTTTTCTAACTTTATGTGGAGAACTTCCAAATGTTGCTAAATTTTGTGATACCTTTTTCAAATAGGATCTTACCATGTAGGTGAGAATTAAGAGCAAGTGGTTTCTCCTAAAAATATATCAATCAATATCACCAAAAAGATGAAGAGGAGAAACTCAACCCATGGCTAAGATATTGTCCAACCCATTCAAGAAAATGAGACACTTTATGGTATGCTTTGCATATGCTTAAAAATTGTTTAGAAGCATGAGGTTTAAAGTATTTCTCTTAAGGATCTTATCTTTCCACCCAACTTCTTTCCAAGCATTATTGTCTTTAGTAGTAGTGATTCTACATTTAATAAGTGACTTTTATGGTGCTATTACTTCAAGAATGCTAATAATATATTTGGTCATTAATAAAACTCCTTGTTTAAAGGGGTCAGTTACTCCTAAACACCCTTTTCTCTTTTGTTGGATACAATATAACCATGAAGCATTAGGATTCCTTATTCCATATTCCCCATAGGAACCCTCTAATTAGTTCTAATTAGATAAAGTGGGAGAGAAAAAGAATCCTCCAATTAGTTTTGTTAGTTGATTATAATTATCTTCTAAGGGGAGGCAACATGATGAAATGTAAATATAACCAAATATAAAGATTTTATTGGTAATTTTAATGTATCCAGCTATGGAAAGAAATTTGTTTGACAAAAGATCAAGCTTTTTTTTAAAATTTGTGTATGAACCACTCCCACATTTTATATAATGGGACTCATATGCCAAATGGGATGTCGAGGTACCTTAAAATAACACAATAATTGTTATATTTCTATTGACAGGTTATCCAAGGCAATGGTTGATCAACTAAATTGGTCCAAATTCTATTTTATTATGAGAGATTTGTGAGTCTAAAGCTGATCAAAACAAGTCAAAAATTTACAAGGATGTTGTTGATCTCCTCTAGAGAAACTTGAATAAATAAATGACCATCATCAATAAAATGGGAAGAGAAACCTCATCACTAGGTAGAGAAATTCCATGAATGAGATTCTATTATTTTGGAAATGATGTGGAAGGTAGTCAAGAGCACTAGCAATGAGGAAAAAGAGCAAGGGAGATAAGGGGTAGCCTTGTCTTATTTATCTATGAAGGGGGAAAGTCGAAGTCATTCAACCATTAATAGCTAAGCAAGCATTAGCATTAGAAAAAAATGAGTATTATGTGGAAAATGAACTTGGGACTGAAACCTAACCATTTAAGCATTTTCATATAAACTGCCATCCAGTCCTATTATATGCTTTGTCAAAGTCCAATTTAATAAGGAGGCAATTTTGACTAGTTTATCGAGCGCATTCCATAATTTTCCAAGATAATACCAAGTTGTCAAGTATGAATAATCCAAAAATAAAACTAGTTTTCTCGGGTCTTACAATCTCTTGATCTATGTATGATTCTTTTAACAATAGCTTCAACTATAATCTTATAGAGGTGCTGAGAAGAGTGATTGCTCTCCATCTTGAAATGTTGTTCTCATTTTTTCCTTTGGGAATTAGTTTTATCAATCGCTGATTGATAGAGGAACCTAGGAATCCTTGTGCTAAAGCTTCTTTGCACACGTCGTAAAATTCCTTCCTAACGAGATGCCACATTGATTCGTAAAATTCTGCAAGCATACCATCCATTCCCGGATGTTTTGAATCAACAATATCCTTCAAAGAAACATCAAACTCTTAAAGAGTGAGCAAGTCATCTAAATAGATTGGTTGTTCAAGATTGATTTTTTTAAGAATGCAAATTCCAACCATATGGTCAATAATATCTAGAAGTTGATCATATCTAGCATGATGAGTAAAGATATGCTGATGATGATAGAAGACAATAGGTTTATTGTCCTCTTATTTACCCTTCGTGGTCATATATGGACACATTTATTTATTTAGAGTGTTTGTGTTTGAGATAACTAAAGAAGAATTTTGTACGTCAAGCTCCTTCTGTCATTCAACGAAGCCTATCTCATAGCTAAGCTTTTGAAACTTGATAAAATTCAAATCTTGTAAGTTTCATTTCAGGACAAACAACAATATGCTAAAGAGAAGTGTTATTTGGAGTTGAATAGAAAATATCTTTTATTTTTTTAGATAGTTATAGTGTGAAAAGTAGGCATGTTTCTAGGAAATGGTTTAATGTAGAAGGTAAAACAAGATGATACGTTTGTAGTTATATGAATAGTGGGACTAAGGGTGAAAGATGATTGAAAAGTATATTGAAAAAAAAATCAACTAAACCCATACTATCGATATGAAAAAAAAAAAGAACAATAAAAACATTGTGTCAAATCTATTTTTGTGATAAAATGAACAATATGAAAATTTATGATCCCAATGAAATCTAATCTCATCATTCAATAATATGTCATACTCAAAATACAAGTAAAACTGATTTAACATTTGTATGCACCGATGGAACAATAAATTATACTTTTGACCAAATATTTTGGGAGTGGCAAAGTAACTATAGAGTATTTATGCTAGTTGTCTTGATAAAGGTGTTTTATTCAGATTAATGGCACCAGGAGGGATTCCAGATCTTGTACAAGTGTTAAACAGATGAATGAGCTATTTTGGAAATATTAACACTAATTTTTAGTTGCATATATGATGATTATTGAGCGTATAACATATTTGCATAATCCTTGTAGAAGTTTTGAAATGATCCAATTGAAGACGCAGAATGTCCACCAGTATTGGCATGTCCTTGAGTGCTCTATTATGAGAAAAAAGTAGTGCCCATCAGCCATAGTCTTTTAAACCTACAGAAAATAACTTCGCTTATAAAAACTCACAGAAACAATCCGTGCACACACGTAATCCTAAACAAACGATCTTCCGTATCGATTTCAAGTAACAAAAAGTTTATCGTTCTTGTCTCATCTTCAGCAGCCTGTGCATTTCACTTGCAAACGCCTGGACATTTGCCTTCGAAGATCCGCCATCTCCAACAGCTTTCCTGGCCATCTCCTTTAGCTTCTGCCCACATTCTCGCATCGCCTTCCCTTTACCCTCACAAAGCACTTGTCGTAAAACCTCCTTCACCTTTCCTTCATCTGGAATCTCAGGAATATGTTCACAGAACTGAATCCCCACACCCAATTCCACTAACAGCCTTAGATTAAAAAACTGATCCCCAAACATAGGCCACCCGGCAATGGGTACTCCAAGAGTTATGCTCTCAAGCGTAGAATTCCACCCACAGTGGCTCATGAAGGCACCCACAGAACGATGCGAAAGAATCAGAAGCTGTGGCGCCCAACCCCATATGACCAAACCTCTTCCCTTTGTACGCTCCAGAAACCCCTCAGGAAGATACTCGCTCGCAAGATCTTCATTCCCACAGATCTCGGGTTCGATCCTGGGCGCCACTTTGATAACCCAAACGAATGGCTGCCGACTACCCTCCAGTCCTCTTGCCAAAGCCTTCGTTTGCTCTTCTGTGAAAAATATCTCGCTTCCAAATGCAACATAAACAACCGATCTTTCTCTCTGAGAGTCCAACAACCGTACAAGCTCATCGGCAGCCACGTCAGCCCTTTTCCCGCGCCCGAAAATACTAGCCGGTAGCATGGGCCCTATGGCCCAAACTGGCTTACCCGTAAGGTTCCTCAAATGCTGAACATAACCAGGCTCTAGCTCCTCGAAAGAATTAAGCGCCAATCCCGAATTCCCCTTCCCAATAGACCGCAAAATCCCCAAAACAATCCCCAAATTCGGGTCTTCCGCCCTGAAAAAATCTTGGGCTATCTCGTGCTTCTCAAATCTGTGAGGCCGCGGGAGATCCAAACTCAGAACAACACACTCCTCCCCTTCTTTCTCCATCATCTTCTCCGCAATCGATCGGGATGTTGAGATCAACATGCTGACTGCAAACGCCCCGGACACATTGAATTCCACGCCACAAATCTTGTACTTGTCCGCGCTCTGTCTTCCCCATCCCATGAACGTATCGTACACAACACAGACTGGAGCTCCCGCTCCTTGTTGCTGAAACTGGCGCTCCATCCAAGCATTGAAGGGCTGTTGAAGTTTGCCCGCCAGCGCAAATATGAGGCCATGAGAAGCTCTGGGAAGAAGATCGGCGCTCTCTCGTCCCTCAGGTAGGCCCTCCACAGGGGGCGTGGGAAGCACAACTAAACGAATATCGATACCATTTTTGACAGCTTCAGCAATGGAGTCTTGCAAACGGGGTACATTAGCAGGCGTAGTGACATAGCTGACGATCAGAGCATGGGATGCAATGAGTCTGGACATGTCGAGCAGAGGAATGGAGTGGCCCAGTGCAGGAAATGCCAGCACCACCACGTGGGGCTTCTGGAATCCCTCCACTGCTTTCAAAGACATAAATGCTGACCTGAGAGAGTTAGAGTTCGTGGGATAAATTCATTGTATTTGCAGAACCTTTTAAAGAGTCTATATGCTTAGACGTCCGGGATTTAGTCAAGGAATACCTAATAATCTCGAGGCCAGATTGTATGCCACGACGTTATGGAATGGGCCACAAAAGTTTGTCAGGTAAACTTTGTGGGATTCTGAGTTTTGGGCTTGAAGTTCGCATCGGCCTTCGTCAGGTCACTAACTTTTCTTGGTGATTATCCATCCAACGTTGCCCTTTAAACATCGTACTTTTGAGACAGTGTGAACTGAGATTTCCCTTTCAATATTTTAGATTGTGTTACGCTTGTATATTTTTGGAATGAAACAGGGTGGATTGATTGATAATGATATTGGTATAAAGATAGGTTTTCTCGAATTAAAAATGGTGTTAGTTTGGAGATGTGGCTCTCATGGTTTCCACGATATCGTGGTGTTAGGTTGGAGATGTGGCTCCCATGATTTTGGCTATTTTCTCCTATTAGTTTGGAGATGTGGCTCCGATGGTTTCCACGATATCGTGGTGTTAGGTTGGAGATGTGGCTCCCATGATTTTGGCTATTTTCTCGTATTAGTTTGGAGCTGTGGCTCCATTGGTTTTTATTTTTTCTATTCTTATTTTTCCTTATTACACAATGGGGGCACACGTCCCTCTGGAACACTCGGTATTAGTAAACATATTTAGAAAGAAACGGTGGATGAATTCAAGATTACATAGAGTGGGACCAAGCTTGAAACAAAATATGTAAATAGATAATAAATTCAGAGAGTTATGTAAATAGATAAAAAATTCACTATGAGGCGAGAGTAGCAGGAGTTGGAAGAGACATAGGATCTTAGTCACCCAACCAAGTATATGAACTGATAATTATATTTTTTTACAGTCCTTGATTTTTAATAAGCGATAAAAGTATGATATCTCAAATCCCAAATCTTTCTCTTGTATAGAAGCCTTTTGAGGTTCATTATAGATGTGTAGCTCATCTAATATATTATTTTATTATTTTTATTTTCTTATGATAACGTAAGAAATAATTATGATGTGTTTATTTATTATAATATTTTTATTTTATTATTCTTATTAAATTTATTTTTATTTTAATTAACTTTTAATAACTTTTTATTCTACATTTTTTAAGTTAATATTAGAACTAGAACTTTGTATAAGAAATACACCACTTGTCTTTTCATATCTAAAATCAAGAAATGTGCGAAAAAAACTGTTGTATAATTAATAATATTAAATGCCAAATAACTAGTATATGTACCCTTGGGAATTTACAAGAATATCTTGTTCACAAGAATTTTTCTATCAAGGTTTTCAATTTTTGATTTATTAAATTAGTAAAAATGGCACAACATGTTTTTTTTTTCCAACATTAAGGAGTATGCCAAGAACATTCTACCAAAGTGATTTGGAATTAATTATATCACTAGAAAGATAGGAATGTAAAAATTTATTATGATGTTTTTGATAGAAAAAGCGGCAAGAGGGTGCTGGCCCGTGGAACAGAGGACTAGTAGCACATTAATAGCATATTAATGACAATAGTCGAAGCTTACAACAGTTTAGCAGGTTATCACAGACATTAAAAGTTCTACCTCTATCGAAAACAAAAGTATCAGTTCTACTCAAAAAGATAAACCCAGAGTAATTACTATCATCAGTAGCATCAAAAATATTTTCACTAAGCCACGCAGGGCTCAACCAAACGAAAATAATAAACTTAACATTAGCCCCAAAAATAGAGCAGGGGAACCGAGGGACAAGCCCAGCCAAAAAAACTTGAACCATAGACAGCAACGTTAATTCTTCTCTCCTAGCTATTTGGACAACAGGGATCTCGCCCACTCCTCCTGGAGGAATAGGAACAGGTCTTTGTTATCTTCATTCACTTCCAGTTTGCCGTCAGCCAGCTTCTCCTGCACGTTACAGAGGGTCATTGCCGAGGCATGCATCACCTTTAGAGCAAATTTGTTTGTCCTCCTGTAGTGGTTCATCAGGTCCTGCATACCCTTTTTGATCTCTGTAATTTCCTTGTCAATACTCACAAACTTACTTTTAAGGGTGCCTGTGAAATTGCTTTTTTCCTCCATACCAGAGGAGAGGAGTTTAACCTGGGGATCACAGTGGGGGCTTTGGGGTGGGGTAGGATTCATAGCTCTCTAGGGGTTGGTTAGGGGAGTATTAGCAGTCAGGCTCATATAGCCTTCTGAGGAAACATTTCTAGAATTTGTGGAGTGGGAGGCATTTTCCGTCAGGGAGAGCTCTTTGGAGGCTGTCTCCAGCATCTTGATTTTGCATTGTTCCTTGGAAATTCTATTAGACCTCCTACAGCCAGAACAGCTTAGGTCCACCTCCAAATTGACTGGGGTTTCCATAATTTTCTATTTTTTTGGCTTGAAATCCATCTCAGGTGTGCTGTCAGCCCCTTTCTCTTCAATGTAATCCACAGAGTCTGAAACATAAGATTCCTCCATGCCATCCTTCTTATGGGTGGGGATCTTAATACTTTTTTTACGGGATTTTTTCTCAGACTTCACAGGCCCTTGGGTGATACGGATGGACCGAGAGGAGGAGTTGGAGGTCTTTTTGGATTTTTTAGCGGGCGTTTCCTGGGGCATCATCTGAATAATCAGAGGGGGTTGGGGTGCCGGGCATATGGATTTGTGAAACTGGAAGAGACAGAGGAGGAGGCCTTGGTGGAGGATAGCTCTGTCAGGGTTGCTTTTAATATCAAGGATATTGCTTTCAATAGAGTGCAAAAGATAAAACGGTATGGAAATTAAATCTTCGTTCCTAATATGATTCAGGAAAGGTAAGTGGTAGTTGTAGAACACCGTGAACTTACCTTCAAGCATGAAATACTTCATGATAATGAGACAAATTTTTGGCCAGAAGTCCGGTAGCTCTTCTCTGTTGAAACCCCCCTGTTTCCTGACCGGCAGCTCCCCTTCTTTGAAAAATTATTTAAGGCTGGTAGGGTCGGCAATCTGACTAGTCTTTTTGTACTTTCTCCCCACCATAGGGAGCCCCGTAGCCTCAGCGATGACCTCCTCATTGAGCTGAAAATGAATGCCTCCCACCGAGACATTTATGTTGTTCCAGGACCAAACAAACTGTTTAGATATTCTCTCGTCATGGCCGCCTTTCATATGTTCCATTATTATGATGTTAGTTCATAAGAAAAAAGATTTTATTATGTCAAATTTAGTTGAGGAAAGGAAATTTTTTTATTTTCTTAAGTGGAAATTCAAGGTGGGGGTGGCTAAAAGATAGGAAATTGAGTGAGATTGTGGTAATAGAGATACTTATAGAATGATGGAGACTAGTTCTAAATGCTAGTATTTCATATTCTAATCTATAATAATTTTGTTATTCTAATATATGATAATTTTGATAAGATAATATAGTAGGATTAAGGCAGGTTATGAGGCTCTTTCTAGGAAGGAGGATGATTTAATTAAACACAGAGCTTTCTCTTTCTGCTGGAATAAATGCACATTACCTAAAGCGGGCTGTTTCTCTTGGCTAGCTCTTAGAAAGCACCCATTAACAAGTGATAGACTTGAGAAATTTAATATTACCCATAGGTTCACTTGTCTCCTTTGTCAACAAGCTTTAGAAGATGCTGATCATATTTTCTTAAAGTGTGAGTTTGCCCAATACTGCTAGAAATTTGTTCTTGGTAAGCTGAAATATATGATGCCACTTCCTAATTCACTATGGGACCTATTTGAGTCTTGGCCAGTGCCTTATCATAACTCTCTCCTTGCTTCCATTTGGAAATGTGCACCTTCT
>MU225437.1:1082364-1125379 GCA_018584345.1 Thuja plicata
CATAACCGAAAGCTAGCTTATATTTTTAAACAAGTTTGGAGGTTGATTGACTCTTTTCAAGAGTGTGTCTTTTCGCACATTTATCGGGAAGGAAACCAAGCTGCAGATTACCTTTCAAACTTAGGCTACGATGACATCTCTACGCAGGAGCTTGAAGTGGATAATATTCTTGATGCTCATCCATATTTGGAAGAAATTATTAATGGTGAGTCAGTTAAGGCTTGACAACATCGAGATGATGGTTAATTTCTCCAGCTCTGGATTACGGACAGCTTCCATATATTTTCTCAGTAACATTTGGGTGGCCTCTTTTTCTTGCCAGTTAGTCAGGAGTGAATCCAACATACTTCTCAAAATTCAGTCTCCTCTCTTCATGGTCCTGTCCCTTACTGCAATCAGTCCTAGGGCCAATTCTAGGCTCTGTTTTCCTGGATAATCATTGTCATTATTTTGTCTCATGGCAGTTTGTGATCTCAGAGAGTTTCTATGTTTTATGTAAGTTGCAGCAATGCGTTTGAATTCTAGTATAGTTTGTTGTGTTGTGTGTGGTTCAGAGCAGGGCCTTTCTTCTCTTTGTGGCGGTTTAGCTTATTGAGATCAGGGAAATGCTCCTGGTATATGCCGCGCAGGGTCTGATCTTACTGCTAATGCCGGGCCTATTTTCATTGACATTGAATGTTGTGTTGACTGTGGTTTGGGACAGGGCCTTTCCTCTATTTGTGGCTATGCTTTTTGAGTTCAGGGAATTGCTCCAAGAATCTGCCGCGCTGGGTCTGGTGTTACTGCTTGCGCTGGACCTGATTTCATTGCTGGTATGGGAGCCCTGGTCTATCCGGTTTTTGTGTGCTGCAGTGATGTGATTATCTACACAATGATATCTATTTAGTGTTTTCTAACACCTCAACATTCTGTTCTATTGATTTTGGATTTGCATTGCTCCATGACAAATTATTGCCAGCTGGTTACATGGCTTCATGTGATCTAGGTTCTTTTGCTTACAGCGCCCCTGAATTTGGGGATGGGTCTTTTAATTGTTTTGGTCACCCGGATACCTTGTGGTGCAGTGCCACTCATGCTGCTTCTAGTAAGTTTTGCCCTGTTTTGCACCATCACTTTTCCACGCTACCTCCCGTCCATGGATGATTTAGTGAAATTGCTATTGGAAGCTGGTACTATCAATCACTTGGAAGCTTAAAGGTCATGGTAGAATCATTGTAGATGTACATAATCTACTCCTAAGTAATGTACTGGACAAGGATACCGGGTTTTCTTCTCTGGTTCTTTCCCGGTTGAGTCCTCGAACCAGAATATTTATTATTTATATATAGTGGCTAGCCCACGTTGCCTTTTTAAAAAAAATAAAAAAAATATAGTAGATTTATTTAATTTACAATAAAATCATACAAATATGTTCTTTGGTGACAAGCTTGATCTAATAGAGTGCAAATTCATTTTCTTATATTTCTTTGATTCATTGTCTCCTTCTCTACTATCTAGACTAACACTTTTTGAATAATTGAGGATATATCTTTGAATCAAAAATGTTCCTAGGCAAGAGTGCAAATCTAGTATTATTTCAATGAAATAACTCGAGTGCTAGTAGTATGCTTACTCCTTAAAAGTGAGAGATATTCATGTAGGTCAATCTTACAAAAGTGTGTCCCAATTTTGGATCAAAACTGGATATTGAAATATTAAATATTTTAAATTTTTGACACTTTTACTAACTAATCCATTAAGACCTTGATTATGTGAACTACTTAATTTTTTGAGAATTATCTAAGTTTTTGTAACATACTTTTTAATCTTGTTTATTGTCTCTAGATTTTATTTTTAAAAGTTTCTATATGTTCTTCTTGTAAACTTTGATCATTTTGTGATATTTTGATGGGCTTGATCTCCAAGTCTTTTTATGGGTTTTGATTTTGAATTGTAATGGGTTAGGATCTTTCCCTATTTAATATTATCAAAAACTTGTTTCTAATAGTTGATAATTTTTAAAAAATTTGATATTTATGTCATACATCATAACTACCTTTTATAGAAAGGATACAGTTTTAAACAAATAATATATTTGTAATACCAATATTTTGTTGTAGATTTTTTATTAAAAATGTATATTTTTAAACTAATTTTTTAAATGAGATTAATTTTATAATTTAAAAAACATATAATATACAAAATAACTTCTCTTTTTTTTGAAATGGGGTCTAAGGTGGAAAGATCATTCTAGGAACTTCATTCAAAGGATCTCCCAACAAAGGTACCTTTGTTTGAAGGACCTCCAAGTGAACGATCTTTTCTAGATAAGCAAGTGTGCATGGAACAATCACTAGGTTATAAAGTGCAAAATCATGAAGATAAGTTATGTAGACTAATAAAATGTCTTTGCAGTTTGAAGCAAGCAACAGAGTGGGGAATAGTTTCACTAACTCATAATGTATTTCCAATGGATTCAATATAGGTAGTAGTGAGCATATATTGTATATAGAGATCAATGTGCATGGTGAACCTTTGATTACATTTTTAAATGTTGATAATTTAAAATTTACTAGAATCTTTTCATATACAGGTTTAAATCAACTATGAAGAAAGAGTTTGAAATAATGTATTTAAAACTCATGAAATATTTTTTGAGAATTGAAGTTCAATTAGAAAACAAGTTTTTTTTTTCAATATAGGTGTGCCAATGATGTATGAAAAAGATTAAGAATATTGAATTATAATTTCATACCAACTATAATTATAACATTAACCAAGGGCTTGACCCTTTGGTGAAATGGTGGGTCTTATTTCCTATAGTTCCTACAACCAAGGTTCAAGTCCCCACGGGGTCTCTATCTACTGTGGTTCTCAACAGAGAGTTTCTTATCTTAATCCTTGGTGAAATAGTGGGGCTTCTTTCTTGTACATCTTACAACAAAGGTTCAAGAAACTTTTTAGGGCTTGACCCTTTGGTGAAATGGTTGGGATTCTTTCTTATAGTGTCTACAACCAAGGTTCAAGTCCCCATAGGGTCACTCTGTATTGTGGTTCTCAATGAAGAGTTTCTTATCTTAATCCTTGGTAAAATAGTGGGGCTTCTTGTCTATAGAGCTTACAACCAAGGTTCAAGAAAATGTCAATGGATTGAAACTTTGGTAAAATGGTGGGGCTTCTTTCCTGTAGTGCCTAAAACCAAGGTTCAAGTCCCCACGTGGTTCCTCTCTACCATGGTTTTAGTTAATAGAGAGTTTCTTATCGTAATCGTTGGTGAAATAGCATGGCTTCTTTCTTGTAGAGATTACAACCAAGGTTCAAGAAAATTTTAAGAATCTAATTTACTTTTTCCAATATAGAATATTTTTTAGTTCAAAACCATGAAATATCTGCAACTTATCACTCCCTATTTTTCAACTTCCTGCCCAAAAAATTTCAAATGAATCATCAACACGTGGTTGTAGATCCTAAGGAGGGCTCTACCTCCCACCAACCTGACCCTCCCCCAAATACAAAAAAATACTTTGACACCTTATATTTTTTCTCTTGTGCATGGATATTTGTGATTCTTTTGATGCTCCCAAAACCTTGTCCCGAGATTATTCCAACAATAATCATGGTGAGAAGAATTTTGGGATGCTTCCAAGGTTATATTGGAAAAGTGCTCTAGTTAATGGGACCTAGGATAATACTGTAGGTGGCATTCTCCCAGACATTGTCCACACTAAGGAAGGGATGAACATTTGTCTCCCAGATGTTTTTATGGATAGGATTGTGTCCTCCATGCATAATACTCTGGTTGGGAATTTTTTTCCTTTCAACCAATTATTGACATCGTCCACATATGCGCTCGATGGAAGTTGAAAGATAATTTTTCCATCTATGTTATTCTGGGTAGTCTCTTTCTATTCAATTTTACAGCTAGAGACAGTCTTATTTTGGTTCTTTCTAGTTCATGGACCTGTGGGAAGCATTTCCTAGCCCTAGACAAGTGGAAAATAGGTTTTGATCCATTGGCTGAACTTAAACAAACAACTCCAATTTGGGTTCGTATGCTTGGCCTTAAATTAGAATTTTGGAACAAGGAGATATTTTTGTGGGTGAGTAATTCCTTTGACCACTATGTCACTACAAATGATGTTAATCAAGAAAGATCAGGGTTAATGGTTTCCTATTTATGTGTTAATGTGGATATTAATAAAGCCCTCCCTAATTTTATCACTTTAAAGTCTAATTAGGGGAAGTGGACAAAAGATTTAGTTTATACAAATGCTACCCTATACTATCAAAGATGTTCAAAGCTAGGACATGTTATTATAGAATACAAAGATATCTTACCAAAAGAACCCAAGCTGGAGGAGAAATAGTCTTCCCCTAATGTTATTGGGAGAAAATGAAAGACTTGTATCTCTAATGAGCCGGGACGTTACTCTTTAATTGAGGGAATTCTTGAGCTTATGAAATCTCCAGGCCCTATACTGAAAGAAAATCAGGATAAGAATAAAAGTGATACCCCTCATAGTACCCTAGTGGAAGGGGAAATCCCTCTATCCCTGGGTAATGACAACCTTCTACAAGTGGTTTCCCCCTTACTACAATCAAGTTAGTTTTGGGGAGGAAGCTTTAAAGGAATCTTTGATTGACACCAAATAGTCTATTCTGGTGAATAACAATGGTCGAATGGAGGGTGAATCCATAGTATTAAACAAAATCTCTGGAGTTACTCTGGATGAGGCTGGTGGATCTAGTCAACATTAGAAAGAAAGAAAGGGAAGAAAACCTTAATCAAATGGAAAAAAAACTCAAGTTATCTAGAGATCAGTTATCCAATAAATCCTCTCTATAGATGATTCTATTAGTGAGGTTACCAAGTATATGAAACTCACCCCCAGAGACTAAACCCTTCTCTCTTGTTGTCTCTCCCTACTACCCTAGGGATGATAAATGGTAGACCCAATAAAAACAACAAGAGAAAATAAAATTGATGTGAGGATAGAAATTAAGGTTAGCATACCTTCAAGAAGAGTGTCTAGATATAAAGTTAACTTCAAAGAAATTTCCAATGGAAAAAATTTGACATTGGATGTTGATACCTGAAATAAGAAATGGAGTTCCTTTCATGGAATAGGAGGGGACTGAATAATCCTCAAAATTAGTATGCTCTTAAGCAATATATTACAGATTTAAAACTTGATATCCTTTTGTTTGAGAAGGTGAAGATGTCTACACAAACATTTTCTTTGGTTATTGAAAGAATATGGCCAAGTTACTCTTACTATATTAATGAGACAAATGGTGCTTTAGGGGGAGTAGTTACTATGTGGAACCCAAACAAGGTGGTTGGGGAGAATTTTTCTTTCCCCAATAATTATGTGACAATGAATTTCAAATTTGGTAATTGCATTTGGCACTTGTTTAACATCTATGCTCCCAAAACTTAGGTTGACATAAAAATGGTGTGGGATGAAGTTTATTCTCTTTTTCTTATGGATAGGATTTTTTTTATATGGTAGCGAGTGATTTTAACTCTAAATTGTTCCCCTTGGAGAAAATAAGAGGTTTTTTAGATTATACTAAAAGAATGAATAATTTATGTAACTTCATCAGTATAAAAGGTCTATTTGATATAGACCTCTTGGGAAACCCAGGTTTCACTTGGTCCAACAATAGGAAGGGTGTCTATTTGATCGAAGTCAAACTTGACAGAATCCCAATTTCAACCTATTGGGATTTGGGATGTAATGCTTCTCTCAAGGTTCTCCCAAGAACTATGTCAGACCACAGTCCTATCCTCCATTGCGAATATAAACCCTCTTTTGGCATGCTCCCCTTGAGGTATGAGATTATGTGGGTCTCACATATAAATATAAAAGGTTGTATTCAAAGGTGGTGGATCTCTCTAGTCCAAGGATCTATAATGTATAGGATATCTCAGAAGTTGGATTTAATCAGAAAAGAGGTTAAAGTTTGGTATGAATCAATTATTGGTGAAATATTCAACCAATAAAAGTAGTCAGGTTCTAAATTGGATAATGTCCAAAATATTATTGCTACTAGGAATTTGTCTTAGTCTCTACATGCGAAAGAGGAAGATTGGTGAAGGAAATGGAAAGATAACCTTAGGAAATAATAGATTTAATCAAAGCATAGATAAATGATTCAATGGATCAAGGACGGTGATAGGAACTCAACTCTTTTTCATAGAAAAACAAGAAGACATAGAAAAAGGAAAACTATAAATTGTTTGTTTAGTGATCTTAATCATGAAGTCACAGATGAATCTAAAATTGGTGAAATGGCCTCCCAATAATTTATCCAAACTTACTCTAAAGATGTTGGTGCTCATTCTAGGGAATTAGAGGAATGACTTTAAGTCATCTCCCAATTGCTATTGGGGGGGGGATAATAATCATCTTCTTGCTCCTATTTCAAAATAATAAGTTAAGGCTGTTATGTTTGTTATGTTTTCTATGGGAGCGTACAAAGCTCCTAAGCCTGATGGGTTTCCACCAGGTTTTTTTAAGGAGTTATGGGATATAGTCAACTATGATGTCATTATGTCTAGTAGGGACTTACTAAGGATGAGAAAGTTGTTGAAAAAGATGAACAATACATTTATTTCTCTTCTTCCTAAAATACAAGAACCAAAAAGAATGTATGACTTTGAACCTATTAATTTGTGCAACACTATCTATAAGATATTTTCCAAAGTTTTGGTCAATCGATTGAAACCCTACCTTGATAAGTTCATCAATGACCACAAAAAGGATTTATTCCAGGTAGACAAATTATGGATTATGCCATCTCTACTCATGAGATTATACACTCAATGGATAAAAGATGAATACCAGGTATGACCTTTAAGCTTTATATCTAAAAGGCATATGATAGTCTTAAATAGGGTATATAGTAGAAAGTGCTAGGAAAATTGGGTTTCAATAAAAAAATTGATTAGAATTATTAGGGAATGTGTAGAAATTGTCTACTATTCACTTTTGGTTAATAGCGTTCCATGGGGATTCTTCAAAGCAGGGAAGGGAATTTTTTGGTTAAATCTTTTTACAATATGTTGTTAAAGTAAGTTGGTGATCTTGACTGCTAGAGAAAAGTGTGGAAATCATAGCTTATACCAAAGATTAATTTCTTTTGGTGGGCCTCTCTGCATGGTAAAATTTTAACCCTAGATAATCTCGCTAAAAGAGGATTCCAATTCCTAATAGGTGAATTCTCTATAAGGAGTAAGAAACTATTTCACATCTCTTCATGCACTATCACTTTATTGTGTATGTTTGATAGAGTATTTTACATAAAATAGGATTTCAATGGGTTCTCAATAAGAATATTCAACTATTTATCTTTGACCAGAGATGCCCATGTCACATCATCCTCTCATCAAATAAATTTGGCTACGAATCCCCCCATGTTTGTTGGTGCATTTGGAAAGAGATGAATAAAAAAATCTTGAGAGACTCTAAAAATTGTTGATCTCTAAGTTTTGTTGATCATTAGTGACCCACACTTAGTCATTTATCTAGGCAGGTTAGTCAGTCATAACTACGACCAAGCTATAAAGAATAGGTCAAGCATTAGACATTGCTGAGTAGATAGTAGTTGTCAAGCTACACAGAAGCTGAGTAAAGTTGATCAGTTCATGCCGAGCGCTAGAGTCTTTATATACCAAGCAAGACAGTTTTGTCATACATGTTAGGAATGGCACAAACTTGAAGGTAAACTATTTTTGGCCAACTTGTTTGAGTATTTAATATTTTCAATGGAGTTAATTACGCATTAAATCATTTTATCCAATACGTGGCATGGAACCAATCAGAAAATTGGAATGCCCAAGCGGCATAAGTATTTGATCTTGATCATTGATCTAGATCTCAATGCCAGATCCATAAGGTATATAAGATTGCTTCTTACCCTAATTTTTTAAGGTGTGAGTGCATACATGAGAGATATGCAAAGGGTTATTTTGAGTTAAGAAGCATAGATCTAGCAGAGAAATAGAGCAGTGAGCAGCAGAGTAAAGTTATATCAGATTATTAGATCATAGAAGGTATTGAAAAGAGGAGATTTGTCATCAACATTTGAGTGCATATCAAAGGATCAGATCTTGAGACATTCTAACAAGTGTATCAGGTGAAATCTCTTAACAGAGTGGTTCTAGAAGACCTTTCTAAATCTCTTAGCTAAGTGCTTACTTTGTTGTAAGTTTAAATCATTTTACAAGGTAGATTATAATGATCTTTAGCTCTTAACTAGACAGACCTTTAATCAAGTAGATCACAAGTTGTGATCAAATTTTTCAGCCTTAACAGGCATACTTTATTTTTGTAGTAGTGAATATTTTTGTGGGTGTCATCCCCACCCCAGTTTTACCTTATTGGGTTTCTGGGTTACCAAATTTTGTGTCTTGAGTTATTTATTTTATGTTATGGATGCTACTAGTTGATAGATCAATGTATGGTTGTGGATCAATTTATTTTAAGAGGTAAAATTTTTAAGATCTGATTCACCCCCCTCTCAGTATCTTTCTTTCCCATCTTTTATTTCCAACAATTGGTATCAGAGCCCAGTTCTCCTATAAAAGGTTTTAATCAGCTTGAGAATACAGAGCTTGAGATGGAGATTAAAAATTGGGTAAAGTTGTTGAGAATCAAAAGATTGATATTCAGCTAGCATTACATCAGCTTGAGACTGCAAGACAGGAATTGAAGAAGTCCCTGCTAACAAGAAAAGATTTGGCCAAACAAATGAATGATACTCATTATCAGGAAGAAGACACTGCAAATCTATTTCAAAATAGAAATTCTACTGAGAGCGATGCAGCAATTTCAGATCTACTGGAAAGGAACAATACATTGTGTGAAGAAGTCAAAAACCTGAAAAGAGAACAAGAAATGCAAACAGTAAGACTATGTGAAGTAGTGGAATAGAAGAAGAAAGATGAAGATGACAAAGCTATGGCTGAAGAAGACAAAATAATGATGACTATCAGACTTGATGAAAGGAAACATGATGTACAAATGATGACAAATAATCAAGTTGACATGGCGAATCAACTGCTACTTGTGAATCAGGAAATCAGCAGGAAAGACATGGAAATTATGAATCTGAGATCTGAGATCTGAGAACAATCAATTGAAAGATGAATTGAGATTTGAGAAAAAACTTAATGAAAGATTGAACAAAACCAAATGAATATTTGAATTATTTTGAAAATTTGATGGAAGCATCAAGAAGATCTAAGGATTCTTCTGGACTAGGTCATATCGAACAACATATATCTTCTGAGAAAGGAGAATCATCTAAGACTTGTGAAAGGAGGAATGTAAAGACAAAGAACAACAATCTTGTATGCTACCACTATGGAAAACTAGGACACACAACAAACATCTTCTGAAGCATGAATGGTAAGTCCAATCCTAAACCTAAGTTCAATGGTTATTTCTTTAACTGTAAGAAGTTTGGCTATCAGGCACATGAATGTTGGACAAAGGAAAGAAATGCACCTCCCACACCTAGATTCAATGGGTATTGTTAAAACTATCAAAAATTTGGAGATAGAGCACAATATTGTAGCACTAATGCTAAAAAACAATGGACATCAAAGACACAAGCAAAAGCATTGGGGAAAGGAAACACTTATAATTGGGATTACAACACATGGCATAGTTGTCATTACTATGGTGAGTATGGACATGTTCTAGAAAACTGCATAAAGACACATTTCAGAGGAAAATCCAAGAGTTGGATGAATGGAAGCCTAGTTTGTTATAATTGTCTAAAAATTGGTCATACTAGGAGAGATTGCAAAACAAGGGTACCTAATCCTACTGTTGAGAAGATTAGAGCATTGATGAACCAAACATGGATAACAAAAGAAGAAGCTACTACAGTCGAGGTCACCCAATCCAATGGATCAGGTGATCACACCATCACCAACTAGGCAAATGAGGTATGTGAGGAATTGTATTTATATTTCACATCTTTCATCAGTTCCTAATATATAATAATGCAAAAGTCCATATCTGAATATGTAAAGATGCATCAGGACACATTTTGAGACATGTACCGTAAAAAGTCAATATGCACTATAGGTGTCGAGAAACAGTCTTATTGTGCACTAAGACCGAGTTCTCTAGTGTATGCCAAGCTAGTATGGCTGACCGAGTAAGTTTTTTTTGATGACCGAGTATGGGTTAAGACTGAGAAATAGGTGAGTTTTGTGAGTCGACCGAGGATAGTTGTATGGCACTCACTCAACAAAAAGAACATTTAATGCTAACCTAATTTTGACAGTTGGAATTTATATAAAGGAAAGAGCCGTTCATTTTCATTCTCACCATGCGATTGAGAATTTCACGCAGCAATTGAGAATTTGTGAACTTGATTTCAACAAAGATTTTTTGAAGATTTCTACAATGTGCCATCGACAATCTTGAGTGAATAGTGCAAACTTTAATATCTACTGAAGTACTCTTTTCGTCATCTTTGAAACCCTATTTTTGGAAATCATGGCCGCAAGTTCTTCCATAGCAACTAAGAATATGGAGAATGAGTTGAGAAAAGTTCAATTGGTAAGGAGTGACACATGTGCGCCTCCTAATTTCAGGGCAGTTCCTGAAAGTGTCATCCAGGGTGATCTAACCGGAACCCTATCATTGATTCCACCATGATACTTATGATTCATGATATTAGGTCATGTTATATGTGCAAAGTTATCAAAATTGGAGATCATGAGTTAAGGGAATCCTACAACAAATTGTGTGTAGACAGAGCCCTAAAAGTTGAACAAAAATATCTAGCTGAGAGAGGGTTAACTCGTGCCCTAGATTTCCTAAGGGATTTCAAAATGGAATGGATTAAGATTTTCCTTAGCCGTGTACATAACATGAACATATGGCTGGATAATGGACTAGTTAGGATTACAAAGGAAATCATCTACAGGGTACTTGGTTATTCAACTGTTAACAAGAAGAGAACCATGAGATGTCAGAGTAAGGAGAATATAGAAGAATACACCAGAGCTGTCTAGAATAAAAGAGGAATGACAATCTCAAAAATCAAGGATTTGGAGCTTGATTTTGCAGTTAGGGTTATGGCTCACAAGTTTTATCAGTCGAGCCGACTGGACAGTGTCCCATGTATTGCATTCGACCAGGCTTGGAAGATTATAAAGAAGGATCATACTTATGACCTTGCTGAGCTTCAGTTGACATAGCTGAGCGAGAACCTTTCTTCAATCTGAAAGGCAAAGAACTCAATATGTAAGTTTGGTTCTCTGCTAGTTTGCATTTTTTCTATATACATAATACATTTCCTACTTTTGGAGATATTGTGTGGAAGACAAATCGACCAATTACACAACAGATCAATGCGCTTATTGAAAAATTAGGTGGTGACTTTAAAAATGTGATGGGATCATATTTTGTTGAATTTAAGAAAAAGATGAGATTGAGAAGCAGAATTGCTAGATCACTAGTTGAGAAACACTATGAGGATATTTGTTTCCTACTGGATACAGATTTTACCTATGTTCAGGCAGTAATGCCGAGGGTATCATGGCTAAGGCAATTACCTTATGAAGTGAACACTGATGAGACATTTGAAGCTATAACATCTCTACTGGCAGAGGAGATTAATGGATCAGCCAGACATTTTGGGAATTATGAGGAAGCTAAGTCCAAAATTTCTATGAATTTGAAGGATGGCACTATGTAGAGGAAAAGGAAAAAGATTGTAAAAGATTTGAAGAAAATGGTTGGAATAGAGAGTGATGAAGAAATAGAGGATGCACCTTTGGTTTTATCAATAGGACATGGAGAGGATATTTCTAGTGAAGAAGAGGAGAAGGAACCTGAAGAAGATATCATTGTGAAAGCTAAAGGAAAGTAGCCAGTAGTTGCCAAGGCAACTAAACCAAGCCAAGCCGAATCTAAAGCTACCCCTCCTTTTGCTAACCAGCCTAGGACTAGGGAATCAATTGTTTCATCTCTTGCCGAGTCAACAAAAGTATATACAAAGAAGAATGTTGGAGAGAGAAGCTTAGGGAAAAGAAGACAAGTTGAAACAAAGGTTGTGCCAAGACAACTTGAGAAAAGAATGACGAGGAAAATAATCTTGGAGCAAGAAGATGATGAGGAGAAGATAGATATAGATGAACCCAACAACATACCTACAACATCACATAAACCACTAACCAATATCGATGAGGTATGCAAGAACATTAGAATTATAGCTGGATTAACAGGATTCAAATTTATTAGCTATGAGAAGAAAAGTATAGTAGACAAGCATAAGATTTAGGAAGCACTATTAGACATGATAGGTACATTTAAGATGACACCTATATAGATAGGAGACCTTGTCCCCACAGAAATTTATGATATTTTATCACAAAAGTGGAAATATGCATTGATGACTCAAAGACATATAAGGGAAGGGACGTTAGCTAAGGTCATTCCTGGATTAACCAAGAAGAAAATGGGAAAATTCATTGAACAATATCAAAGGAAGTTTATTCCCATAAAAAGAGCCTATGCAATTCTGAAAAATGATGTTGAAGGTGTAGTCCAATAGAGCACTAAAATTTGGAAGGAGACTTTTGGGGTATTGACTAAGAAGGAAGATAAGAAAGGTGAAGGCACATCAGAGCAGAAGGAAATGGAAGAACAGATCACTACTGATCAGGCAGAGACTAAAATAGAATTGGAAGAGAAAACAAACAAAGTGCAAACTATAGATCTGACAATGAACAGTCTCATTGTCACAACAATTGAAGATAATAGTAATGTGGATGCCAAGGATCAAAATGAGACGACAGACATAGGTATGAAATCTCCTATTCATGCAACTAAGGCCGAGATAGAGAAAGTAGAAGAACAGGAGGTAATCAATAATAATCCACCTATTTTAGAGGTTGTACAAACATTTTTAGATAGTGGAGATAAGATGGAAGAAATTGCAAATAAGCCTACAAAACAAGAGGCTATACAAGTGTTGGTAGATATACCACACTATGTATCATCTACTCCAATTGGACCCAAAATTGGGAATATACCTGATCAACAGGTAATCTTGACTCAGTTGAAGACTGCAATTGAAATTAATACTGACAAAGGAAAAGATATTGAAGAACCTGAGCTGAGTATCAACTCACCAAAGCTCAAGAAGAAGAATCTAAACAAGAAGAAGTCACCAAGATTAAATGTCACATTAGATGAAGTTATTGTGATTCCTAAATGGGATCCAGGGAACTTGTCATATGAGCAGCTTGAGACTCTTCAAGACCTATTAAAGAGGAAGAAGAGAAAAGAGGAAATGAAGAGGGAGCATAAGAAAAAGAAAGTTCTACATGATATAAAGGATATTTTTGTTAAAGATTTTGACATGGAAGATGAAAATTAGCAAGCACCAATTGTGGAATAGTTAGTTCACATTGTGCAGAGAGTTAATGATGAAAACATTGAGGCAAATGAAATTTTTTTGCAATGGTCTGAGAGAAAATTTGAGAACAAAGTCTTGGAGAAGATATCAAAAGAGATTGCTACCAAATAGGTTGAACTTTCTTCTCTTGTTGACATTCTTGAGGAATTTGCAAATAATATTTATTCTTTGTACAAAAGGTTATGTGATGTAAAATTCTTTACATACGATAATCAACAGCTTATTGAGAAGTTGTAATTAGATTTAAAGTCAACAAAGAGATCATTGAGAATGGATGCTAGTTCTAGTTCCATACATTTTGATAGGTTGACTCATGCACAAAGGAGGTTAGCCAAGCTTATGGATGAAGATGGCCGAATAAGGGCCAAATTGATAATGATTGAGACTAACTTGATGCCTCATCTGGAGGTTATTCAGAAGGAAATTGAAGTTGCACGTGAATTAGTCAAGAGAGATTCTCATCTATCTATTGCAGATAGTTTGGTAAGTCTAGCTTTCGAGATAGAAATTAAGTTACAGGTTACGAAGTTTTTTAAGGATAGTTGGGATACATCATTTTCATTGATATTACAGCTCCATTTTCAGATAAATATAACTTAACCCCTACAACTATCAGTGACAAAAACAAGGGGGAAACAAATAAGGAAACAAAAAAAATGTGCAACAAAAGACATAATATTTTTTGGCATGTATACTATGTAAATATTATATGAAGTCCAAAGTATAATCTTAGGGGGAGTACGTTGTGTACTTAGGAAAATTTTGTGGATATAAAGAAATAATAAGTGTTTTTGCCACTAATATCAAAGGGGGAGATTGTTTATCTCTAAGTTTTGTTGATCATTAGTGACCCACACTTAGTCATTTATCTAGGCAGGTTATTCTGTCATCACTGCAACCGAGCTATCCAGTATAGGCCGAGAAGTAGACATTGATGAGAAGATAGTAGTTGTCAAGTTACATAGAAGCCGAGTAAATTTGATCAGTTCATGCTGAGTGCCAGAGTCTTTATATACCGAGCAAGACAGTTTTGTCATACATGTCAGGAATGACAAAAACTTGAAGGACAAACTTTTTTGGGCTGACTTGTTTGAGTGTTTAATGTTTTCAACGGAGTTAATTATGCATTAAATCATTTGATCCAATACATCGCATAGAACCAATCAGAAAATTGGAATTCCCAAGCGACATAAGTATTTGATCTTGATCTAGATCTAGATCTCAATGCCAGATCCATAAGGTTTAAAAGATTGCTTCTTACCCTAATTTTGTAAGGTGTGAGTGCATACATGAGAGATATGCGAAGGGTTATTTTGAGTTAAGAAGCATGGATCTAGTAGAGAAATAGAGTAGTGAACAATAGAGTAAAGTTATATCAGATTATTAGATCAGAGAAGGTATTGAAAAGAGGAGATCCGTCATCAACATTTGAGTGCATATCAAAGGATCAGATCTTGAGACATTCTAACAAGTGTATCAGGTGAAATCTCTTAATAGAGTGGTTCTAGCAGACCTTTCTAAATCTCTTAGTGGAGTGCTTACTTTGTTGTAAGTTTAAATGATTTTACAAGGTAGATTGTAATAATATTTAGCTCTTAACCAGACATACCTTTAATTAGGTAGATCACAAGTTGTGATCAAATTTTGTAGCCTTAACATGCATACTTTATTGCTGCAGTAGTAAATATTTTTGTGGGTGTCATCCCCACCCCAATTTTACCTTATTGGGTTTCTGGGTTACCAAATTCTGTGTCTTGAGTTATTTATTTTATGTTATGGATGCTACTAGTTGATAGATCAATGTATAGTTGTGGATCAATTTATTTTAAGGGGTAAAAGTTTTAAGATCTGATTCACCCCCCCTCTCACTATCTTGCTTCCCCACCTTGTATTTCCAACAATAAATACGATGGATAATGTGCTTGAGGAATTAGATAAACTTCTGTTGGAAACAAAATTATGCTAGCAATTGGAAAATCCCTAGCTACCCTCCAACTAAATTGAATTGTACTCTAGCTAATAACTGGAAACCTCCAAGGGCTTTTTCTAAGTTTAAAAATACCAAGAGATTAGCTAGGAATAATACTAAATGGAGACCTCCTCTACCTTCTTGGTATAAAATGAATTTTTTATGGTGTTACAAGACAGGGTAAAGATTCTAGTGGAGGAGTGATAAGAGATCACAAGGATGATTTAATTGTTTCATTGTGTGGCCCTCTATTATTTTCCTTTGTCATATTTTTCCTCAAAATTTCAAGAATACATCTGTGGTAAAATCCATCAAACAATGGGGTAGAAGGAAACCCTAAAACAATATATTATTGATCAAGAAATATTGCAAGAAAATTACTTCAAGTGGCCAAATTATTGATGTTGTGAAAAACTCACCTAATCTACATGAGTGAGAAATTATATGGAAGGAGAATCACAAAGAGAGAACTGATATAGTGTGGACTAATGCTATTTTTTTCTCACAACACCTATAGACCTATTATGCATTTTACTATTTACAACTAGGTTTAGTTTGAACTCAACTTAGTTTCCAAAACTAGTGTAGGTGATGTAATAAATAGATTGTAAATTTGTTGAAAAACATGTAACACAAAGATCTTCTTGAAATGTTACTTCACCCAAATAAAAAAAATATCTCCCCCATCCACTTCAATAGGATTTTCAACACTCATCAGTCTAGAAGGAATAGAATGTCGATATAAGGAGGTAAAATCATCCTTTGATTAGACCATATGGCGTAAAGAACCTAAGTCAATTATTCAATAATTGAGTTGTAAAGTATAAAAAACTATGGCCTTACTTTCTCATTTCCGCTTGCTTTTCTTTCTATCCTTAGACCCTCCTTTTAACAAACCTTTTTTGACCAGTTACTTGTGATTTAATATTATTATTTTTAATAATATGTCAAAGGTGATCAATTTTTATTTTCAAATATCTTTGTTCATTATGACAATTTCTCTTACAATAAGAACGCTCGATCATTGGTTTGTAAGGAAAACTATGATGTGTCTACCCCTTATGTGGTTTTTTCTAGGCTTCTTGTGATCTACCATTAGCTTCTGCCAAGGGATGGTCGGTCCCTGTTCTACTCTTTGAAGTTTTGTGTTTAGTTTTTGAGGGTGCGCCCTAAATAAAATAATTTGGGAGCCATGGGTTGTTGTTTACTATGCACTTTCCCTATGGTCGGCGTGTTCTATTTTGGAATTATTTATATGCCTTGTTTTCAATATGATGTTTGGGCATTTTTGGTTGTTGTGGTCATGGGCTAGGTCATGGGGTAGTGTTGTGAGGTGTTCTAATTTTTTCCTAGTCTTTGGGGGCTCTGGTGGAGTTGGCCTATTTTGGTTCGTGTAGTTGATTTTATATTTTTGCTATTTCTATCTTTGGTGATCCCCTATCTTGTAGGGTTAATGTGGGTTTGTGGTCGGATTTTATTGTTGGAGGGGTTTATTTTTCTCCATTTCTCTACCAATCTCCATATTTTTTTTTGCGGTAAGCTAGTTGTTGCTCATTTTCAAGGGATTGCGCTAGTTCCTTTGATTGTTTTTTGGTTAGGGGAATTTTGTTTTTCTTGGGGCTTTGTTGGCTCATTTCAAGCCTGGTTCTTTCTATTCTCTTTGCATTCACAGTATTTGGGAATTATTCCCTTCTTTGATTTTTATGAGGCTCATTTTGTGGTGGAGAGTCCCCCTATTTAGGTGGAGTGTTTGTGTGTAGCCATGATATATGTTTGGCTCATTTTGGTACATCCTTCCTCTTTCATGTTTCCTTTTGAGGTAGAGGCATCTCCTATAGAGGTGAAGGTTTAATTTTTGAGATAGGTTTATTTCTCTATGTGGTCTGCACTTGTTGTTGACAACTTAGAAGGGGGATTGAATCAACTTGTGGTGTCCCAACGAGATTTATCATTCTTGGCAGCTCCTATGTAGGTGGAATCCTTTTCTATTGAGGTGGATAGGAGTGTTGCAATTCAGAAAGTGATTCTTGGTTGGGATGTATTTTTTTTCTATGGTTAGATGGTTTAGGATGTCATTCCAAAACTAAACTTGAAGGTTTAGAGAGCCTATCAAAACTCATTTATCCTATTCATGGTCATGGTTTCTAGGAAGGTTTTGTTATGCTCATACTAGTTTTTAAAATTTATATTTTTGTCTATATTTCTAAAGGTTTTGGGAGCCTTGTTAAAGCCCAATCTCTTAGTTTATGGGTTCTTGGAATAACCCATGTTTATCTATTAAAGGTTGACAAATCGTTAAAAATTCCTTTACTCTTGTACTTAAGGCTTTGACCTACTCTTTTTGTAGCTTGAGCTACGTCTTGGTTCTATTCTATAGGTTGTTGTTTTTTGTTATTTGTGGAGTTGTTGGATGATTTTAATATATTTTTAGCAGCTAGTTGTTTGTGGGGGGTACCTCCCTTATGAGCTATGATCTCTTAGCCAGTTAGAGGTTGTGGAAATGTTCCCTAGAAGGCATTTTTGGGGGTAGCACCCCTAAAAATACATTGTTTATTATTTGTTATTGTTAATCCTTTATGTGTATCACTTGTTCATAGATCTAATAGTGGATATTCTAGGTTTTTCATTTTCCTTAGAAGGGAACCCTATTTTAAGAGGACATTATATTATGAATATTAAATGTGTTGTATTTTGAGAGTGTGGTAGCTAGTAAGTTGGCTCTAGATCTTTGTTGGTGATATTCCTATAAGAAGCTTACTTTGGAAGTATACTGTAATCTAATATTGATTTCTCAATAATACACTAGGTGGATTTTAATGTGTTAGGTTTTTATCTTGAAATGGTTTTTCCCATGCAAATCACTACTTTGTGGTATACACACTATTCATGTTTTTTTCTTTTAATTGTTTGTAAATTTGTAAATATCTAAGAAATTTTTTCTATAACCCTCCTCTCAAGGCTAGTGTAGGAAGTTACTCTACTACCTTATCTTCTTTACCTCTATTAGTTTCAAAGAGGTGGTTGCACAGTAGTGTGTGGGTCACGTGCTTGCGCGGTGAATTTTTTTTAAAATTTTAGCGTAGAAATTGATGGCGCAAAAGAGAAAATCCAAATCAACCTGCACTCAATGCATTAAAAATGGAGAGATAAATAAATAGTGTACCATTGATAAAATGGTAATAGATATGTAGTTACAGAAATGGTAGAATAATTTTAGGAATGATGGTGGAGTAATACATGTATTATGTTAACATTCCCCTCAATATATTAGGGATGCAAATGCACCCCTAAAAGAATTCATATTTCACATTGCCAAGAGGCTTGGTGAGTATATCAACAATCTATGAATTGATGGGGTAGTTTGGAGCTGAATGTGGTGTTTCAACACCTACTCAAGAATATAATGATATTCAACCTCCATGTTTGTGGTGTGCTCATGAAAAATTAGATTCTTAACAAGATTCAATAGCCCTTCATTGCCGCAAAAAAGAACTGGTGGCTAGTCACATGAAATATCTTTATGAACTAAAATGTGATGTAACCAAATCCCCTCACATACGGCTCCTCATGCATTATTATATTCAGCCTCAATGGATGAGAGAGAACAACATTTCTCTTCTTAATTATCCATGAAATATGACCAAATCAAAGATGAAAAAGATAGCCTGATGTTGATTTTTGATCATCTATAGATCCAACATAGTCAGAGTCAACATATCTCTATTGGGATAACTAATCTCTCTTCTTATATATCAAATCATACTCAAGTGTACCTTGGGCATATCGCAAAACATTATTTGTGGCAATTCAGTGGCATTTCTTTAACTCATGTATGAACCTGGATATGTAGTTAATAGAAAGGAAAAACTTTGGTCTGGTATACATCAAGTAAATGAGACTCCTAGCAAGTTGTTGATAGAGAGAGTTACATCAACTTGAGATAAAACCTAGAAATGTGATAGTTGTAAACCTTTCTTCATTGGAGTGGGCATACCTACTTACAATATGAGATGCCAAATCTTTATAGAAGTGTCTTAGCATATTTCATCTGAGATATAAAAATGTGATGCTTCTTTTCCGAATATCCAAGCCAGGGAAATAATGAAGTAGCCCCAAATCAATCATATCAAATGATTTTTACATATCATGCTTGACAATATCAATGAGATTGTCTAATCTTCCTATAATCAAAAGATCAAAAACATATAATACAAGTATGGAAATCTGTTTCTCAACCTTATTGATATACAAATTAGGATCAAAGGGTCTACAAACAAAACCATGATACAAAACATAACCTTTGATTTTAATGTACCATCCTCAAGGGGCTTGTTTAATCCCATATGATTATTTGATTAAGAAAAATACCTTGAGAGGATTATGTTCATTGATGAAACCTTTGGATTGGACCATGTAAACTTCTTCTTCAAGATCACCATTCAAGAAAGCACTCTTGATATCCATTTGATGAACCCTTCATCATTTTGGCATAGCTAATGCATACATAACTCAGATAGTTTTGAGATTTGCAATGGGTGCAAAGATATCCTCATAATTAATACTTTCATAGTGATCATATCCATTTGCAATAAGAATTTCATTGTACTTTTTGATGGACCCATCTACCTTGTATTTTATTTTGAAAATTAATTTTTAGCCTATGGGTTTCTTTTCTCTAGGTAGATCAGTAAGCTCCCATGTTTGATTTTTCATCAAAGATTCATGCTCAACATCCATGGCTTTCTTCCAACATGGTTAACTAAGTGCCTCATGAGTTGTATTAAGTTGAATATTATTATCAAATGAACTCATCACTTCCATATTCACCTCATTTCGTGCCTAAATTTGTGTCCTTACTCCCATGGAGAGGTTTGGAAGAGAACTTAGATGAAAATATTGAATAATAATTTGAACCCATTTTGAACATGGAAATTGGGGCTGATCAAAAGAATGTTTCTCCAAAATACCAAGATCAATAAATTAATCACCTTACAACTCAGTGTTTTCTTCTTGTTGAGAAGAGTTCTCAATACATAATATAACAATGATAGAAGTTTATCAGAGATAATGGATCTTCCTTATGCAATACTAGGGAGTCAAAAGATGACTCATCAAAGAACACATCTTGACTCACATAATTTTTATGTCTCAAGATCCATGAGACGATAAGCTTTTGAGGGAAGACTATAACCCAAAAAGATGCATTAGAGAATCTTTGAATCAAGATACTTCCTTCTATGAGCTAAAATATGTATGTATGCAATACAACCAAACACTCAAAGATGAGAAATTGATGGTTTAAAACCACTACATACCTCTTCTAAAATGTTATTTTTTAGGATTTTAGTAGAAGCTCTATTGAGTGGATATGTAGTTGTCTGAACTACTTCTTCCTAAAATTGGTCCTCCAACTTGGTTGTAGTAAGCATGCGTCAATCCATCTCCATGACTATCAAATTGTGTTACTCTACAACACAATTGTTTTGAGGTCTATAGGGAGTAGCCAAGTGTTGTTTGATGCCATGAGATTTCAAGAACTCTAAAATCTCCTTAGAAATTAATTAACACCTGGATCTAAGTGGAGGAGAGGAGGCTTGCCTGACTCTCAAAGTACTTGATGATTAGAAGTCTTGGAAATAGGAAAAATCCTCACTCTTCTTCGTAAGAAAATACACCCAAGCCTTATGTGATAAGTCATCCATGAACAAATAGAAATATTTATACCTTAGAAATAAATAGGCAATGGTTTACATAGATCAGTACGAAAAACTGCAAGATTCTCTATGGCATGGTAGGTGCTAGACATGAATGGATCCTAATGTTGTTTTTCTATAAGATAGTCAGACCATAGAAGCAAAGAAGGAGAAAGATGAGGGAGAATTATTACCATCTTCTATAAACTTAGATAATGTAGTGATCAAGTAGAGAGATGTCCATATCTGTAATGCAAAACAGAAGGGGATTCCACCGTAGAAGCACAAAGAGAAACTCTAGAGGAGATAACATCAAGAGAACTTATGCGACCCTTCTTAAAACCTCTAGAAATGATCATCCCATCTTGAGAAATGAGACAGGATTTGGCACCATCTTCGACCTAAAATTTTACCTTAACATTACAATTCAAAAGTTGAGTGATAGACAAAAGGTGGGTTGTCAAACCTAGAACATAGAGACCCTTGGTGAGAGAAGAGTTCTTCCTATTTTGAGAGGGATGGTGAAAATACCAATGCCTTCTACCACATATTCCTTATCATCAACTATTTAGATGAGATCTACAGTAGGTTCAGTACTAATACTAATAAACAATTCTTTATTTCCAGTCATATGTTTGATGGCACCAAAGTAAATTAACCAAACATCTCTTTAGATTTGAGAAGTTTGGGAGACAAGAATCAAGTTCTGATTGACACTACAACTTGCACTATCGGGGGTATCTTCATCATAAGCCACTTTAGATGTCTTTACTTGTTGTACTGCAATATGTCCTCATTGTCATCATCAACAAGGACAACCTCTCGATAGTTGAGAATGACTATGACCTTATTATCCATCCTTACTAGAACTACCTGAACTACCTTGTGTAAGGCCATTATACCAACAATGATTAGTATAATCATGTGTGTCTATATAAAAAAAATGTAGCACCATAAATTTATAGTCAGAGGCTTTTGTTGTTGCTGCTACTATAGTTTGTCTATATAAAAAATGTAGCACCAACAATTTATAGTTGGAGGCTTTTGTTGTTGCTGCTACTATAGTTGCTTTTTTTTAGGGTCCCTTGTGAGATTTTATTTTCTTGTTGCTACTTGGGGCCTAGTTATTTTTATTAAAAATCCTCTTGTAAAGACTAAATGCCCTCTTCTTTTTGAATCAAATTCACCAATTTATTCAAAGGACACCTATTTCAAAATATTCAGTATTGTGACAAATGTTCAAAAATTGGAAGGAAGAGATCTCAAGGTAATTGTGACAAGAAATTTGTCATCCATCGTCTCACCAAGTGCAAGAAGCTCTACATGGAGTATGGACACTCAACATAAGAAATCCTCAACTTTCTCTCCATCTTACATGTGTAGTGTATGCAATTTTGATTGAAGGTGAAGAATCTTTGTTTGGTTCTTTACCTCATATATGGTGGAGAGTTCTTCCCAGACCACCTTCAATTTTTCGACACCTTGAATGTATGGTTGGAATTCATTAGAAATTCTAGGGGTGATTAATATCAAATCTTTGGCATCAACCTTGTTGAACTTCTTCTGGTCATCGACATCAGTGAGACATGCAATGACACAAATGAAAATCTCTCATAATTCTTCCGAAAAAAGAATTGTGCACATATTGGTATGCGAGGGATCAAAAATGAATAGAAAGGACTAGTGATCAAGTAGAGACATACCAGTGATCATCAATGAGTAGCAAGGACCAGCGGTCAACAACTACATTAACAAAATTGAAGTTTGACATCGCATTTCTCCGAGGGAAACGATCGCTTTGATACCAGATGATGGCAAAGAAGATATGATCGCAATGCTCTGAGGGAGATGATTTATTTAATGCATGTATTGTGCTAACAAAAATCCATAGGGTATGGTTTTGGATGATATCAGTTTTGGTTATTGATCATGTTGTTGATATTCATGTTTTGTCACTAATCTCAACATATATTTCTATAGAGAAGACTGACTGACTACTTAACTGGAACAAGTGTATGGACACTATACGGATGATTTAGAAGGATATAATTTGGATTTATGTAGAAGGATATGTTCTAAACTTACTTCAAAGGTTTCTTGACTTTATGTTACATTATGTGGATGCTACAGTTCATTTGGTGAAGACTATTTTTCAGGATTGCAACTGTGATTCTGGACAGAGAAGGTCTCTATGTTTTGGGTATATCTTACTAAGGAAGATGTTTCAGAACTTGAGAGCTTACTCATGGAGAGATGATGTATGATAGTGAAATGGGTTGAGTTTGATTTATGTTTGGGTACTGATGACATCAGTTGTGGCATGTGTTCTAGAGAAGACCTATTTCTTGGCCGAATTCAGACTTGTAACATGTGGAAATTAATTATGAGATCGGATTGCGGATCTGAAAGTATTTGTGATGAATTGTAAATGTTGTATACTTGTTATAGGTACCATGTGTATCTTAGCAAGGGCTTATGTAATTATTTGTATGATGGGAATCCTTAATTGGTCGACCTAGTTAATTATGTATTAGGAAAGCTTAACTGGCCGACCTAATGGGTTATTATAAAAGGGTATATATGCGTTATATTTTCATTTGTGAAAAGTGTGGCAGAGAAATAGAAGACCAGAGATTTGTGAAGCTGTGAAGATTGACTGTTGGATAGAGAGTAGTATTGATACTTCATTGGAACTGATCAAGCAAAGATAGCTGCTATCAGACAGTTCACTAGATTGTGTATTTGTTGTATACACTTGATGCGGATTGTAAATCCTTGAGGGTGGCTTTAACCTTCTTTGAGCAGTGTGCCTTGGTAGTGAGCCTGCTATTTTCCTTTGACTCCTAATAGGGTCTGCCTCCTAACAGGGACTGTGTACTGTAATGTTGTAACAAGCTCCTAAAGGGCTAATATCTTACAACATGGATACTATACTCTCAGTACATTATTCATGGGTGTTAATTCCCACCGTGGTTTTACCTTTAATAGGGTTTCCTGATGAACAAATCTTGTGTTATGGTGTCGTCTGTTACTATGTTATTATTTGCATTTGCTGATATGGTTAATAAAGTTTAAAGTTTAATAATCTATACTATAATTGATTCACCCCCCCCCCTCTCAGTTGTCTTGTGGACTGTTATTCTTAAAAATTGGTATCAGAGCTACTGGTCCTCGGAGNCCCCCCCCCCCCTCTCAGTTGTCTTGTGGACTGTTATTCTTAAAAATTGGTATCAGAGCTACTGGTCCTCGGAGAGAAATTTTAACAGCTTAAGGTGATCCTGAAGATGACTTACTACAGGAAGGATAGTCTGAAGTTTGATCCTAAAAATTTTGACAGTTGGTAGAATAAGATGAGAACACATCTGATGTGTTTAGGACTTGACTACTGGATGATCATAAAGAAGAAAGAAAAGATAGCGACTGAGGATGAATTAGAGAAGGCCACTAAAGACAAAAAAAGATATTTTCATGTAATATGGCTGCAAGGGAATCCCTAATCAGTGCTTTATCAGAAGGAGAATTCACTGAAGTAAAGGACTTGGACTCTGCACATGAAATATGGACAAGACTGGAAGCACTATATGTTGGAGACAGATTTACAAAGCAAGCAAAGCTACATAACTGGAAGAAAAAGATGGAATCATTAAAGATGAGAGAAGATGAGAACATCAGAGCATACACACAAAGAATTACTGAGGTGGTGACTGGTATTAGGAAATCTGGAGGAACTTATAGTGAAGAAGAAGTAATTGCAAAGATACTGAGATCTTTGACATCTGTATACAGAACCAAGGTTCTTTCTATAGAGGAGATCATACCTTTGACACCAAACTTCACCAGAGAGATGTTGATTGGCAAACTAACTACATTTGAGGCCGCAGAATTGGGAGACACTTTACCTAAATTTTAGTCAGCATTCAAAGAATCCGTGCACAAAAACAAGAAGACCTTAGCTGGAAATGCAAGCACAAGCAGTAATGATCTAAGAGAAGAAATTGGAGCCTATGTTGATGAATGGGAACAGATACATGAAGAAGAAAGGAAGCTAGATGAAATTGTTGCACTGATTTTCAGAAGAGAAAAGAGAGGTAAGGGTAAGTTTGAAGGAAAATTACCTTTGAAATGTTTTTCATGTAATAAGATCGGTCATTTTGCATCTAGATGTCCTACAAGAATTCCAAAGAACAAACATAAGTTTTTCAAGTCTAAGTTCTCAAAGGATAAGGAATGCTATTATGCTAGTGAAGGAATATCTGATGATGAGGATGATAAATTTGATGAAACTGGATTCATTGCTATTAAGGATGATGAACCTATGCATGAGGAAAATGCACTAGTATCATGAGTTGAAAAGAAATCTGAATGGGTCATAGATAGTGGTTGTTCACATCATATGACTGGAGATAAAAATAAATTTCTGAGTTTGAAGAAGCATGATGGTGGTGTTGTTAGATTTGGTGACAATACTCCTAAACTTATTATTGGGGTTAGATCTATCTCATTGGATGGTAAGACTAACACTGACAATGTACTACTTGTTGATGGACTCAAGCATAATTTGTTGAGTGTTGGACAACTAGTGGACAAGGGTTATCAACTAAACTTCATCAATGGTAAATGTCCTATCAATAGTAAAACATGAGACTTGATAGAATCTGGTACTAAATCCAGAGGTAATGTATTTGAACTAAACACATCTAAAGCTACTTGTTTTATTGCAAAGATTGATGACAGTTGGTTATGGCACAGAAGATTTTTTCATGTTAATTTTGACAACATTGTGAAGGCAAGTATGAAAAAGGTAGTAAGAGATCTACCTAAAATTGTTAAGCCATCTAACACTATGTGTAGAGAATGTGTTATGTGGAAACAGACTAGAAGCACTTTCAAGAGAAAAGCCTATTCAGTAAAAGGGAAGTTGGATCTGGTGCATACAGATCTGTGTGGCCCTACAAGAACAAGATCATACTATGGTGAAAGGTATTTAATACTCTTTATTGATGATTTTTCTAGAATGATGTGGGTTACATGTTTGAGAGAGAAATATGAGGCATTTGACAAATTCAAGTTATTCAAAGTAAAAGTTGAGAATGAATTTGGTTTAAAGATGAAATGTCTGAGATCAGACAAAGGAGGAGAATTTACATCAGAACTGTTTAACACATATTGTGAAGAAAATGGAATACATAGACAGACTTCGGATCCTAGAACTCCACAACAGAATGGGAAATTAGAGCGAAGAAACATAATTATATTAGATGCTGATAGGACTATGTTGCTAGAAGGAAATGTATCACATGTTCATTGGAGAGAAGTAGTTGGCACTACTGTGTACACACTAAACATAATTTAGATTAGAGAAGGTACAAATAAAACCCCTTATGAATTATGGTTTGATCATACACCTACTATGAAATATTTCAGAATATTTGGTAGTAAATGCTATATCAAGAGAGATGATGAGATAGGGAAGTTTGATGCTAGAAGTGATGAAGGAACCTTTCTTGGTTATTCTACTAAGAGTAAAGCATATAAATGTTTCAATCTGAGACTGAGAAAACTAATTGAAAGCGCCAATGTGAGGATAGATGAGAAATTTCAAATTCAGGAAAGAATGTATGATTGTGGTCAGATAACAGAAACAAGGGAAGTTGCTGCTAAAGCTAAAGAACCCTTGATGATTGAGTATGAGAATGAAGAAGAAGAATGGGCAGAAGCTACTGAGACATTGAAGACTCCAAGGTATGTCAAGAAAAACCATCCTAAAAATCAAATTATTGGTGATGCAAACAAAGGCACGATGACTAGATCTAAAGTTAGAGATGAGATCTATTTGATTTCTCAAGCTGAACCCAAGACTACTGATGAAGCATGTAAAGATGAATCTTGGACTAAAGCCATGGAAGAATAACAAGAGAAGATAAAGAAGAACAATACTTGGGAGTTGGTTCCAAGCCCTAAAAACAAGAATATGATTGGAACTAAGTGGGTTTTCATAAACAAAATGGATGAGGAAGGCACAATGGTAAGAAACAAGGCTAGATTGGTATGTAAAGGCTACTCACAACAAGAAGGCATAGACTATGAAGAAACATTCACACCTGTTGCTAGACTGGAAGCTGTGAGACTATTCCTTTCTTATACTGCACATAAAGACTTCAAAGTGTATCAGATGGATGTGAAATCTGCATTCTTGAATGGTGGCCTAGAAGAAGAAGTTTACATTGAGCAACCTGATGGTTTTCCTTTGACAGATGATGAAAACATGGTTTCCAGACTGAAGAAGGCACTATATGGACTGAAACAAGCACCGAGGGCATGGTATGCAAGACTAGATAAACATCTACTTCATCTTGGTTTCAGAAAAGGTAATGCAGATAGTAATTTGTATTTAAAAACTGATGAAGATGGAATCTTAATTATAGAATTTTTTGTTGATGATATCATTTTTGGAGGAAATGATAAAATGAGTAAGAAGTTTGCTAAATAAATAGAGAATGAGTTTGAGATGTCAATAATTGGTGAGATGAAATTTTTTCTTGGTTTGCAAATTAATCAGAGTAAAAATGGTATATTTATATCTCAGACCAAGTACCTTAAGGAAATGTTGAAGAAATTTGGAATGGATGATTTTAAACCTATTCGTACACCAATGATAACAGGGAACAAACTAACTAAAAGTGATGAGACTCAAAGTGTTGGGCAGACTAAGTACAGGTCAATGATTGGAGGTCTACAATATTTGACATGCACTAGACCATATATTGCCAATGTAGTTGGAATTGTGGCTAGATATCAGGAAGATCATAAAGAAACACACTTTTCTGTTGTGAAAAGAATTTTCAGATACCTGACAGGAACAGTAGAGTATGGATTATGGTATGAAAAATTTGATGATTTTACTTTGCAAGATTTTACTGATGCTGATTGGGTAGGTAATGTGGATGACAGAAAGAGCACAAGTGGTGGTGCATTTTTCCTTGGGAAGAGATTGGTTTCCTAGTTAAGAAAGAAGCAGGATTGTATTGCTCAATCTACTGGATGAAAAAAATGCAAGAAGATATTGGTATAATTTTCAAGGAGGTAGTGGTTATTCATTGTGATAACACAAGTACAGTAAACATGTCGAAGAATCCTGTAATGCACTCAAAGAATAAACATATTTCTATCAAGTATCATTTCTTGAGGGAGAAGGTAGCTACTAAGGAGATTAAACTAGAGTACATAAGCACAAAGGAACAGATAGCAGACATATTTACTAAACCTTTTACAAAAGATGATTTTGAATACCTCAGAGGCATGCTTGGGGTGATGGCCCCTCCCAGTGGAAATTAAAATGATGCAGATATGCATCAGTCCAGTAGATCTCAGAGCTATATTATTCTCTAGACTTGATGTATGGATCTACTCCTTAGGGGGAGTGATCACATGAGAACACTATGGAGCACATTTGGGTGATCTTGCACCTGATCGGACATGAAGATTTAAAAAAGATACTGAAGACTACAGATGAGTTATGGCACCCTTTGCCATTGTTGGCAAAGGGGGAAAGAATCTATGAGAAAATCCCTACTATTTTGGGAAATTTATGTTGAGGATATTGAGAAGATTGTATTGAGAGAGAGTACTTTTGGGTTGATGCATATGGATTTTTCCATATGTTTCCCTCAATGCCAAAGGGCGATATTTTTGGATGATATTAGTTTTGGTTACTGATCATGCTGTTGATATTCATGTTTTGTCACTAATGTCAACATATATTTCTATAGAGAAGACATACAGAATACTTAACTAGAACAAGTGTAAAGACACTCTATAGATGATTCAGAAGGATCGAAGTTGGATTTATGCAGAAGGCTGTATTCTGACCTTACTCCTAAGGTTGCTTGAATTTATGTTACATTATGTGGATGTTACAGTTCATTTGGTGAAGACTATTTTTCTGGACTGCAACTGTGATTCTGGACAGAGAAGGTCTCTGTGTTTTGGGTATATCTTACTGAGGAAGATGTTTCACAACTTGCGAGCTTACTGAAGGAGAGCCAACATATGATAGTGAAATGGGTTGAGTTCAATTGTTGTTTGGGTACTGATGATGTCAGTTGTGGTGTGTGTTTTGGAGAAGACCTATTTCCTGGCCGACTTCAGACTTGTAACGTGTGGAAATTAATTATGAGAGAGGATTGCAGATCTGAAAGTATTTGTGATGAATTGTAAATGTTGTATACTTTTTATAGGTACCGTTTCTTTCTTAGCAAGGGCTTATGTAATTATTTGTATGATGGGAAGCCTTAATTGGCCGACCTAGTTAATTATGTATTAGGAAATCTTAACTGGCCCACCTAATGGGTTATTGTAAAAGGGTATATATGAGTTATCTTTTCATTTGTGAAAAGTGTGGCAGAGAAATAGAAGAGCAGATATTTGTGAAGTTGCGAAGCTTGACTTCTGGATAGAGAGCAGTACTGATACTTCAATTGACTTGATCAAGAAAATATAGTTGCTATCAGACAGTTCACTAGATTGTGTATTTGTTGTATACACTTGATGCGGATTGTAAATCCTTGAGGGTGGATTTAACCTTCTTTGGGCAGTGTGCCTTGGCAATGAGCCTACTATTTTACTTTGACTCCTAACAACGTCTATCTCCTAATAGGGACTGTGTACTGTAATGTTGTAACAAGCTCCTAACAAGGCTAATATCTTTCAACAGGTATACTATACTCTCAATACATTATTCGTGGGTGTTAATTCCCACCGGGGTTTTACCTTTAACAGGGTTTCCTCATGAACAAATCTTGTGTTATGGTGTTTTTTGTTATTGTGTTATTATTTGCATTTTCTTATATGGTTAATAAAGTTTAAAGTTTAATAATCTATACTACAATTGATTCACCCCCTCTCTCAGTTGTCTTGTGGACTATTATTCCTAACATATGGTAGGTCATATGACTTATGATTAATAAAAAATTATCCTAGAGACCAACTTCACCAAATTTAACAATTTAGTAGTTGATACTTATGTTTGTGGACCTTCTGATGAGCATAATGGTGAGGTTTGTTTGGGTTGAAAGTGTTTCACGTATTTGTTATTTATTTGGAATCATGTATTAAAATTATTATTATTTAACTGAGTCTTTCAATCTTCAATTTTGGTGAATTGAAAGATAATATTGACTTTCTTAGGTCTTTTAGATGCTAAGGAAACCGCTAAAATGTCATCAAAATTTTAAATTAAAAAAATCTATAATCACCCAAATATTAGAGGAACACAAATATGTAGATGTCTTTAAACTATTCTAGTTCTCTAGATCATCTGATAATGTAAAAGAAGAGCATAGTTGATTTTTGAGAAAATAACTAGACCTAAAATAGTCTTAAATAACTAAGAAATAAATATAGACACAATGAATTGTACCAAAAAAATCTTCTATGATATAAGCAAGAATTGAGCCAAGATTTGATGTTGTTTGTAAATCACATACAACTCCAATCTACAAATGATTGAAAATAAAAATAGTCAAATGAAGAGAGAATCTAAAGAGAGAAAATAAAGACAATAAAAAGAAAATTTTGAAAAAACTCTCATCAATGTCAACAAATAAATAGTAATTTTTAGAATAATACCATTAAATCTTTATTATTTTATCTGTTGAAAATGTAATACCCAATTTCTGAAATTGCATATCATTTATATACTAAAATTCTAATAGAAACTTTGTTGAGACAGTATATAGCTATTTTATACAAATCGAATAAAAAGAACTTTTATGTCTATTATGAAAGCATTTGTTTATTGCCTATCTCCACCCATTAAAACAGCTGCACAACACAGCCTTCAAAGCAAAGAGTCAGTAACCTTAGCAAATCAAGATCCTCAAGTTTCATCCAGAGGGTGCATACTATTGGCCAAGGTATCATTATTGTGCAATGACAAATGATCTGGAAGACTGTGAACTCCAAAACGTGAAAGATTTTACCATTATTGCAATCTGGGCTTTTAATTATATATGGGCCCTTTAGCTCTCTCTGTGTTGGGATATGAAGCTCAATGGTCACATGACCATTTTTTTTCTTTCATCTCTTCATTTTCTAAGAGCTTTCTATAAATGACTTGTACGAGTTATGTAATGGGTTCTTGATTAGATTAATATAAGTGATTTCCTGCTTGATTTTTTTTCTTACATCTCTTCATTTTCCAAGAGCTTTCTATAAATGACTTGTACGGGCTATGTAATGGGTTGTTGATTAGATTAATATAAGGGATTTCCTACTTGAAAGTAGAGGTAGGAAATTGCCAAACCACTATAAAATCGTATGTCTTATTTTCTTGTTTCCAGTTTTATTTCTCTGCTTGTTTTTAGATTTACACTCTAGGCATCATCAGTGGCAAACCACCCGATGCCATGACTATGATTTACTAGTTGACTTTACTCTCTGGTAATTGTAATTCGGTTTCATTTCTCCAAGTTTTAAATATAATATTAATTGATAACTATTATTGTTCATGCATGGTCCTTCCAAGAAAACAACTCAAAAACCTGCTCAATGTATCTGGCATCAACAAAGGCAGCAAATCAATTCACTTACATATACAAATCTAATGCCACCAGATTTTAATGAACATCGTTTATGCCAAAAGATTTCAAAAGACTAAAATAAATAATGTCATGTCCCTGACTAGGGTTTTACCCAAATTATAATCTCTTAGCAGAGAAAACAATACAAATGCTCACTGATGCCTATGAAACACAACGAATCAGAAGGATTAACATTTCAGAAATGAAGCCCAGTTAGACACACTTTAACCTCAATAAGTTCTTTGGGCTCTATTCTCAAAATCTAAGGTAACGATGAAACTTGAAACTTTCAACCACTAAAATCTGTATTTATATTTTCAACTTGAAACGATTCAATGGAAATTCAGTTTATTCTAAAAGCTAACTTTGTAATTTAATTCTAAGCTTGGAATGGAGGTAAGTGGTGTTGGCAACCAAAGAAACATAAATTCCTCCTTATTTCAATGAATGAGCCGATTAGTTTTATGTAGAGATTTGTTGATTTCCGTGACTCTAATTGTATAAAGCTAGCATCCCTCCTTTATGGATTTTCTTTAATATCCTTGAGAGCGAACATTTAATTCAAATAATTTGAGAAAAAAAAACTTGTCTTTTATTTCATTTTTATATAAGATTAGTTTTAAAAAATAGAGGTTACTTATTAAAACTTTAATATAGAGGGAAAAAGGTGGTGGTGCTCTACAAGTTGGGCAAGTGAATGATTTTGCATGTACTTGCAGGGTGTGTGTGGTAGTCTTTTAAAAAAATTTATGCTTTCTCTTTATCGTGTTTTGATTGATATTTTTGCTTTCTCCTTGTTTCATTTATGTTTTTCCTAGTGTGTGCTTTGAGTCGAATCTTGGTTTCATCTAGGGTTTGATCTTCTATGATTTTTCCTCTCATCGATTGCTTTGAATGGCGTTAGAGGATGGTGTACTTCCTAATGATGGAAAAGAGAGGATCATTAACGCAGCGTGTGATGCCATAGATAGGGATAAAATGCAAAACAAAGATGACATTGGGAAACCATCTTATAAGGCAGTTTTGGCATAACGAACTTCAATTGTGTGTCTAGAAACTACGTGCTTCAATGGAAAATTCTCCAGAGCCCCTGCCATCGGAGCTGACAAACGTATGGATGTTGGAGCTGATGGATGTGTAATGGGAGATGGAGGCCTTATCCAAGATGTTGACCCCGGAGGAGGAGAAAAGGGTAAGCCCCCCTTTCCCAGGTTGAAAACACTGTCATTATCTCCAAACGAAGACATGGCAAGGGCTATCAAATCTGAACAATCTCGGTTGAGAAATGTTGTAATTTTTTTTGTATGCATGGATAACAAATTATTACTGTCTAAAAAATTTCTAGATGATTGGTTTAATAATGTATGTGGAAAAAGTTGGGCATTTTTGTGAGTTTCAATAGAATGATACAAAGAGGTCTTTTTGTGGTGTTTCTAAAAAACCATAATATACAGGAAAGAATATTAAGAAATTTTTTTTGGAATGTTGGAAAGACCTTGTTTAGGGCCTTCCCATGGTCACCAAAAGGAAATTTGGATAAGGTAGTGGCCAATTCTTCTCCTCATTGGGTCAAACTCAAAGGTCTTTAGCCTGATTTTTTGTCATTTATTCCGCATATATTGAAACCCTTGGGGTTGGTCTTATAGGTGGAAGAATCCAAAGTTACCCTACCACATCTCAATGCTAGGGTTCTTATTGCTATTGAGCCATAAATTGATTTCCCTGATGTTATCTCTCTAGAGATAGAAGGGGAATCCTTCTCATGGGAGATTTCCCTACTTGGTAACTTGGGAGCCTTCTTTCATTGCAAGCTCAATGGACATACTAGAAAAGATTGCCCTACTCTAAAAAATATTCAAAAAACCTTCAAGTTTTCTGTTAAAGAAAATGTTGTGAAACCCACTAATGAAAAAATTGATAATCAGGGATCTAAAGATAACTATAAAGGTACTTCTAGTGAGAAGTATCTAGAAATTGGTGTTGGGAAAGGAGTTGGTAATGAAATGGAGGAAAGAAATGTCAGGAAGGCTGATTATGATAGGGTTTCGGGTAACTTCATTTCCTTTACAAATCCTCTCTTCAAAGAGGACCTTGAGGTCATTCCTGTGAATGGCAACAATTGTACCACACCTTGCCACCCAATCGGATGTCAAACTGATAAGGATCCCCATTGTCATGAAAATTAAGAGCTAAGTGCCCCCACTAGGAAGAATGCCTAGCAAATTGCCCTGGATAGCATAAATGAAAGAGCAGATAATTTTAGGAGACTCAAACAGACATCTTTGAAAAAGAGATTTCCCTTATTTGAGCCCACTAAATCCGTAGAAGGAGGTAATGACAAACAAATTATTCTCTATGATGGATCTAGAGATATGGTGGTAGAAGTAGGGGAATAATTCACAAAAGTCTTGAGAAAAAATGCTAAAAAGAAAAGAAATTTAATTGAGAGATAGTCAAGTTTTAACAATAAAGAAGGTGGGCACTGGAAATAAGAAAAGCCACTCAGAACTGCCTGATTTTTTTAACAAACTATATGTAAGAATAAAAATTCCCCAAACAAATAATTTTGCCATGATGATGAATATACATAGCTGGAATGTTCGTGGCTTGGAAATGCTTGATAGAAATTACATTGTCAGAAAATGGTGTAATGGATTGAAAAAAGGATATTATTTGCTTACAATAAATCAAAGTTGTGGGATATCATTCATACAACACTCTTAAGTTCCTATGGGATAATGCCACATGTCTATACACTAATCATGATAAGGGTAGAGATAGAATGACATTTCTCATTAGTCTTAAATGGGTAGACAACATTGAAAATGATGGTGTCTCACCTTGTCAGAGGGCTCAATGGGTTGTTTGTAAAATGAAGGATAAGATGGTGGGTGTGTATAAAATCTATGCAGCTAATGATTATAGAGATAGAGCTATGTTTTGGGACTAGCTTACTAATAATCTCCTGAATGCACAGTGGATCTTTGTGGGTGATTTTAATATGGTGGAAAAAAAGGAAGATAAATGTGGGAGGGTTAATCACATGTAGAAAGGAAATAAATATTATTTTTGGGACAATTTCAAGGGAAATTTTAATCTGATGAATTCGATAGAGAAGAAGAAGAATGATGGAAGTGGCATATGGTTCACATGGTGCAATAATCAGTCTGGCTGACAAAGGATTTATTGTAGACTCCAGAAAGAGTGTGTGTTGATTCCTCTACCCTTGTGGTTTCCCATGTCTCTAGTTGCTACCTTATGAAGGTCCTTCCTACTAGCATGTCTGATCATTCGATCATCTCCTTTTTTGTTGATTCTGAGGATAGTTTGCCTAGAGATGGTAGTCTTAGGAAGAGTAACTTGTTCAAACTTAATGTTTCCTTGCTTCATGACCAATATACTAATGAAGCCATTAGAATGGCCACTTGCTTGTCCAAATTTGGTAATTTAGGTCGCTCCCTTGGAGAACAGTGGTATCAGTTGGTAGAAGTATGGAGAAAACTATTACAAATTATTGGGAAGAGTAAGGCAATAGACATAAGGAACAAGGAGACATATTGTCAAAGGAAACTCAATGATATTGAAAAAACTATTTAGGAGAAAGGACAAGATAAGAAGTTGGAGGATGAGTTGATTTTTACTAAGATGGAACTTAGGAAACAATATAACTATGTGGTCCAAGGGAAGAGGATAAGAGCCAGGATGAACTGGCTTAGGGAAGGAGATAGGGGAACAAAATACATGTTTGATATTATCAGAGAAAAACATAAAAGGGATCTAATTGATGAAACCCAAACTGAGGGTGGTCTTTCTAGTGATAATAAAAGAGATCTTAGAGGCCTTCTATAGGTTTTACAATGACCTATTTTCATCAGAACATGGGCCTCACAATCAAAGGGCTCTAGAAAAATGTAAAAAACTGATCCCTAAGAAATTTTTTGAGGAATATATTATGTTAGAGCAGAATATTTTGTTGATAGATATTGAAGATGTCATTAGTTCTATGTCTAATGGAAAAATACAAGGGCTTGATGGTCTCCCAATTGATTTCTACAAGAAGAATAATGACTGGATCCGCTTGGGATTATTTTCTTTATATGAAGATGCCTTTGAGAGAGGTATTCTTGGTGAAAACATTAATAGAGGTATTATTAAATTACTCCCAAAAAGTGGTGATAAGACTCATGTTATAAATTGGAGACCTGTCACACTTTTAAATCTTTCCTATAAAATCATTGCAATGTTGCTTGCCAGAAGGATTGTTAATATACTGAAAAGAATCATATCAATGACTCAGACAGGCTTTATAAAGGGAAAGTATATCTTAGAGAACCTAATTACTAGCTAGGAGGCTAGGAACTGGGCCAAGTATGATGGGAAGAATGCTTCTATGATCCTTCTTGATTTTGAGAAGGCCTATGACAAGGTGGAGTGGTCATTTTTCATAGGCATGCTACAAGCTTTGGGATTCCCCCTATTATTGTAAATGGATTTCAATTTTGTTCAAGGACTCCTCCACTGTAATTGAGGTCACTGGGGAAATATTTGAACCTATCTCTCTTAAGAGATCCATTAGACAAGGGTGCTCGATTGCTCTGGCTCTATTTTTCATTGCAGTAGATGCCTTATTCTACATATTAAGAGCCACAGAGATGGGCCCACCTGTAAAAGGCATATCCTTACCTAACTATGAGGAATTGATTAATGCTTAATTTGCAGATGATACCTCTTTATTCCTTGGACTTTCTACTAATAATTTTGATAATGTCATGTTGAGAATACAATTCTTTTGTCAAGCTTCTAGTGCCAAAGTTCTCCTCACAAATCTATTGTTTTAGGATGGTCTGAAATGGCCCCAGATTGGCTTGTTCAGAAGGGTTGGTTGTGGATTTGGCCTAATGCCATTGTTAGGTATCTTGGAATTCTATTTGTTGTAGAACTATCAATCAAAGACATTTGGCAATGGATCTATTCAAAAATTGAAAGAAAACATAGTAAATGGCAAACAAATATGCTTTCTTTGGTTGGAAGGGTTCAATTTGTTCAGAAGGTATTTGCATCACATGCTATCTACTATGCATCATCATGGCTCTGTGAAAATTACCAAACAGACAAGCTAGACAAGATTATAAGAGATTTCCTATGGTCTAATGGCATGGGAAATTTTAAAAAAAACATTGTGTTAAATGGGACTGGTGTTGTAGACCTAGAAATATGGGAGGTTTTGGCCTAAAAGATTTAAAAGCACATGGGGTAGATTTATCTTCCAAATGGATTTTCAAAATTATTCATGGAAATGAACCTTAGAAATTTCTCGTTAGAAATAACATACATAGATCTGGTATCAAAAAAGGTACACAATGGAAGGATGTTCCTCTTTGTGATATTGTTTTTGGGCAGTTTGATTTAAATATTTTTGGGACTAATTTGTTCGTCTCACTTTGGAGAGCTTGGAATCAGGTAAGATCAAAGCTCTTTTTCAAGAATGTTGTTGGAGGTCCTACATCTTATGTTGTAATGGATAGATCTATATCTAGTGGGGCATTTACTTAAAACAATAAACCTTTAGCATTAACTCGGTGTTGCTCAACTAAAACATGGAATACAAAAGGCATTTCACTTAGCAGGGATATTTTGTTTGACAACTGATTGGGGAGTTGGGATGAGATCAGAGCTAAATATGGCATACCACATACCTAGAAAAAATATACTCTTTGATTTCTAAGGCTACTAGCTTGTTCTTTCCTGGTAAAACTCTTAATTGTAATAATTTCTTTAATCAGTTGAAGTGGGCTAATGGCAATATGTTGTTTGATACTTCTACCAAGAAAATTTATAATATGTTAAAAGATGATACTTGTATTTTCAATTGGATTAACCAGAGTTGGGGTCTAATTTGGTTAGAGGACCTAGATGACACCTTGTGTTTGATTTTTTTTGGCACTCCCCTGTGGAACCTAAGAAAGCCTATTTTAGATGGATCATGTTATTAAAGAAACTTGTTGTGGGGTCTGTCCTTACATCGCTTGGCTTGGAATCTGTGACTTCTTTGTTTGTGATTTCCTTGAGTCCTTTGAGCATCTTATTTTTTAATGTAAATATGCATCTAAAATTTGGTCCATTTTTCTGTTTAATACTGTTATTTGGAATAGCAGACCCAGTCTGTCTTGGTATGAAATTTTGGCTGAATTTGTTGAGCTATTTGGTCTTAAAATGAATAATTTTTGGTTTGTTCTCACTAATGAAATTTTTTGGCTCCTTTGGAAGTGGAGAAACGAGGATGTGTTCCAAGACAGGAAAAGGGGGCTTACTGAGTTTGATTGTAAACTCTCACATTCTCTTATAATGTCACAGGTCTTTGTCATTTTGGATATCCCTAAAGATAGATTCATGATCCTTGCTCAAGAGGGATCTATGATATTGTACAAAGAAGATATTCTATTTGCACACTAATTTGAGACTTACTCTAATAAGATGAACAAAGAAGAATTGGAAAGCTTGAATCAGCCCACTAAGGAAAGGCAAATTGATATATAAAGAAAATAGGTTGATCAAGGAAAAAAGAGAAGCTAGTGGACCTAGCTGGGAGAATGAAACTAACATACAACCTGTTGTTGATCCGCCTATTGGGACCTTTGAGATGGATAAAGCAGAATGCAGTAACAATATTATTGGGCAATGGGATTAGATTTCTGGAAAAAAAAAATTGATACTTTCTTTTTTTGGCAAAACATATAATTTCTATGTATATTCTCATGGGTAGTATAAAACATTGATTGGGTAATTTGGTATAGATAGATAGTTGAATTGCTCGAGTATAGCCATTCTTTTTTTTATGCTATTACTATGACAATGCTCTTATGATGTTGTGATCAGTTTTACGAGCTACTTTAATATTAAAAAAAATATATAGAGGTTCCTAAAACGTTGTAATTTAATTGGTTGAATACAATCGATAAGAAAAGTGGTATATTTACCGGTTAGAAAATCTACCAAGATTGAAATCTTCTGAAAATATAATAAATAAAGAACAAGATTCTTTGAACAATTTTGATGGAATGGATATTCCTAAATAAACTTTTGTTTCTCCCAAACAGTTCTCAACTTAAGTTCATCCTCCTATATCAAATTACAAAAACAATCTAAATTTAATAAAAAAGCCTTTACAAAATAATTTATAAATTTATTTTTAAAATAATATAATAAAACAAAATTATTTAACTACAAGATATAGTAGTAGAGTCTTAGGCTGAAACCATTGCAGATCAATATTATTTTAAAATATATATTTTATTTAGTGTGAAATTCTATTGTAAAACTAGACTTCATGTACGCTGGTATACTATCTGAGAGATTTTATAAAGAAAAATAATAATCTAAGATGATAAAAATTCTTCTTTTCAGTAGATACATGTATTTCCATTTGCTTTTGGTAATCAGCAACTCACTTCCTTCCTTCAGAAAGACAGTTTGGATTTGGGCATTACCATGACTATGAGCAAATACATATGTAGTAGCTGTTAAAAGTTTTCCACACAAATTTGAGTTATAAGCACATTGATCTTGCAAGCAAGGCAACATTATACGAACACCCATCACATTTAATGTTATTATATGCATACTTACCATTCTTATACAGAGAATCTGCTTGAAGAGGAATACTGAGACACTTAAGAGCAACCCATGGGGTTGATTTCTTTCTTCCAAACTACTCCATCTTTTCTTCAGCGCCTTATGTACCTTGCATTCAACATCATACCTCACCAAACTAAAAACAACAGAAAACAATATTCTTAAACTTATCCATGATAATACAAAGAAACAGTTTCCTTCACAAACCATTAATGATATATATAACAAAGAATTCAATATAAAAACCCCACAGTATAAACATAAATAAACATAAGCATCAAAGGCGCTTACACTGGATCTATTGAAGGCTCTGAAGAAATAAAGCTACTAAGTACTTCATGCTTATTGATCATAGAGGTGGAAGCTTGAAAAACATTGTATCTTAGTAATCTGCTTTGATCAGTAACACATATTTGGTTATTGGTCCAAATGATTTGGTCACCATGATCAAGATTTCTCACCCAGGAAACAAAGAGGATAGCCCAAAGCACTGAGCTGCTGGCCATCATGAGCTGTATGTAGAAGAAGAATAGTAGAACGGTATACGTGAAGAAGGAAAACACTTCCTTGTATTCTATCTAAAAATATTTTTTAATGAACCTGAAGGGTTGTGTGCATGCATGTGAACTTCAAACCGTCTTAATAATCTCAAATTCCTTGTCATGTTGTGCTATTTCTAAATTACGATTCACTGCACCACTTGCAAATCTGTCAAATCCATTAATGAGCTGTTGTCAGCATGGATTTCATTTTACAAAGGAATCCTTCAATGCCAACTCAGATGTTGCTGACTTTACCATCACAAAGTTCTTTGAATATTGTCTCGTAAAACTAAAAGAGGGGGATAATGATTGTTTTTTTTTTTTTTAATTTGTTTTATCCATCACAAAATTCTTTGAAAATTGTCTCGTTAAACTAAAAGAGGGGGATAATGATTGTTTTTTTTTTTTTCAATTTGTTTTATTTCTTTGTTTATAAATGGACAATAAAAAATGAAATAGCAATCTATGTAATCATTTTAGATAATCTAGAAAAATAAAAACCACCCATTTCAGTCTTTTATAAGATAATTAGGTACATTGTATGCTCGCCTAGTTGTATTTCAATATCTATTAACTAAAGATAAAATACATTAATGTATACATATAAATATGTGCATGTTTTTAGTGGTTTCATCTTTAAGGAAAAATATTCTAATTGGAATGAAGAATTTAGAAAATAAAAAATTTCATAGTAGATTGGCAATCATGAAGATATGAATGCATGAGTGTGATTGATAGAGAATAATTTGAGTTTTTCTTTCACATGTCTTGTTTTTATTAAGATGGCAGGGAAAGGGCCCTAAACCCAGAAATAACATCACAACACTAGAACATTACAACAACAAAAAAAGAAATAGACTTTGGGCCATTACAATCAGAAGCCACCCAAGCCATCAAAGAGAAAAATAATCAAAAACCATCTGAAAAGTTCTACCTTCTATCGCTACACTACTTAACATACTATTCGAGTCATTATCCCTAGCTAACAACATTTGTCAATAATAAAAAATACCACTATTACAGAGGAGCATCAACGAAATGTCCCAGATAAAAGTATCATTACAAAATATAACAACGTCAGAGAGTTTATCGATAAACACATCAGTCTTTATAGAGAACAAGCAAGAAAAAAAATAGAGATATAATGCAAATCATTTAAGGCTAGAAAAAACCTCCCAATCCTTTGAGAGGCAGTTGAGATCCTTTATCCAATCTTCTGCTTCTGCTTCCTCAGGTTCCTCTTCCTCATTCCCACCCTTGCTCGATCCTTTGGCTTTTTTCTTTAACCTACTCTTTTCCGTGGTCAGCCCAAAGAAAGCCTTCCTCATAATTCTGTTGTTTAACCTGCACAAAGAAAATATAGTAGAACTAAAATCTTCTTTAGGAACAACATCATGGGTGGAATTTTCAAGAGCCTCCAACCTTTTCTCCATATCCAGTGACTAAGTCAGATCGTAGTATTGAACTTTTCACTTTCCAGATTGGGGGCAGGGTATTTATCGTTCATGTATTCTTCCAAATGGGAAACATGGGAAGAACAGGGCTGGTTCACCATCTCCTCAATATCCTATAAATTAATAGAAATATCTGGGGTTTTATTTCCCTCCATATCCTCCAGCTCTTCATCAGCTTTTTCAATATCATTGTCCTCTTCATTAGAGCTATCAGTATCTTCACTCTCCTCGTGTTCATAATCCTAGTCCATTTCAGGGACCACCTTCTCCTAAAGGTTTTTCCCTCTAGTTTCCTTCTTAAACCTTAGCCTTGCAGATTTGTGCTCCCCGAAAGTTGGTATCATATTTTTTATCTCCCATCTCTTTGTGCTTCTAACCTTCCTAATAGTCAGTGTCATCCTCAATGTCATCTTTCTCAACATCTATATATTTAATTTTGCCTCCAACCTTAATTTTCCTAATTTTAGCAGGGGCAGACATTTTCCTCTTAACAAGGGTGGTATCAAGGAGGGTTTCTTCGAAGGACACACCAAAGGAGGGCTTAGTTACAATAGAGGGTTGCAGGATTTTATTAAAAAAAATTATTTTTATGTTCTTATTGTTAAAAGCATAAGTAATCGATAATATGTTTAGGACTATTAAATGTGTTTTCCTAAATTATCAATTTGGATAAGTTTAACTATGGTTCTATAGAATTTGGATCTATTTGAATAAAGGAACAAAGAGTTGGTATCATTTGAGAATCTTAGTAAAATCAAACTAATTTAATAATGCTTTAATCAATTTTATGTGTTAGGCAACTTCAAGGAAATTGGTTAGGATCTCCAAAGTATTCAAATTCAGGGGCTTCATTAATAGGCCATTTGATATGACTCCATCCCTCTAATCCCTTGGCTTGTTGCAGTTGTCAAAATTTTATAACTTGTCGCATCCAAAGATGTTTTACTTCCATAGAATTGAAATTTTATTAAACCTAACACAATTGGTGACTCAATATTAAAATTCATAGCATTTCTTGAGAAAAATCTCATGGATGCACAAAGTTACCTTAAGCGTGACTTAATATAGATTTTATTTCTAGATGTTCAAGGGTCATTACTTCGAATTAATAACTACTATATAGTGTGGACACATGATGTGATTTGATTGATTTGTCCTACTAAGACTTCTTAGAATAGTTATAGAGAGTTTTAACCCTACCTTTCTTTACCAAACATGGTGATTATATAGAGTCCACTCTGTTTAATTTTGGTTTTAAACATTACAAGGGTATGTGCAAGATCATGGGGGGCCAAAAAGTGGCGATGTGAAAAAAATCCACTTTTCACTCGTCCAAAAGCGCATGAAAGCACTTGTTGACTTTTTAGTAGGCCTGGGTGTCAGTACACCTGGGCAAACCTGACACCAAAGCACAAGCCTAATCGGGTACATGATATTTTTGAGTACCTGAAAATATCAAGTACCCAATTTTTTTGGGTACCCGAAACCTGTGGCATAAATCAAAAACCTGTGAGCCGCTTTCCTCATTTCTCTCATCGCTTTAGGTTTGGAAAACGGCTAGATATATCATATACATAATTTTTTTGAGTACCTGATTGCTCCAACAACAAATTCGACTCCACAGTTTATCCGGTAAGTAAATTCTTGTTATGTCTAGATTGATTTTTTTCATTTTCATGTTAAATGTAGTTTTTTTGGTAAAAATGGGGTTTTG
>MU225437.1:1134358-1162729 GCA_018584345.1 Thuja plicata
AAACAACATATAGAAGAGTAAAGATACATATAGAGGAATTATACAACAGGTTTGATTCATTTATCACCTTGCACCAACAAAGTAACAAGGGTCATATAAAAGAGTCTAACAAACATTTAGCAAACACATTACGTGAGAAGCACAATACAACATGCAAACACATAAAGGGATACCATGAAGGATAAGCCAATCAAGCGCATCGCCTACTCACCCCATCTCTTTTTTTATTATTTAGGGAAGGTGGGAAACTTGCAAGAGGGACTATATCCAATATAGTAGGAATAATAGCTAGTTCCAAACAAGGATCCTCTTGAGAATCGCGATGCTCGATACTAGGTGTAATTATCAATTGAGTTGAAAGTATATGAGGTAAATCAGTCTCAAGATCAATGGTCTCATATTGATCACTAAGATCAATATGATCATCAAGAGTATCCTCCTCATCAATTGATTAATTAAAATGGGATCTAAGATGCGAATAGGGTCATCATACTCATTCGTCTTAACATCATTATGAATATTAACTTCTTCCAACACATCAGACATAGGTTGGCCAAAAGAAGATAAAGAATTTTGAAGAACAGAAGCACAGGCCCTAGCATTATCTCTACGCTTCTTACGACATTCATTAGCAGATTTGTTACATTTTTCTTTGTTTGACACATGTTGAGAACCAGGAGGAATAACAACTGGTTTCTTCACAGGCTCTATAGGAGGGTTGGTAGGATTCATAGTAGGCTAAGAAGCGACATTGGGAGGCTGAGTAATAGAGCTAGCAGTAATAGATAAAGGAGGTATAGAAGGAGTGGGCAATAAACCACAATTAAGATCTATCTGAGGCATGCTTATCTCGACTATCTTGTGATGTTTATAGGATTGATATGAATGAAAAAGGTTGTCAGGGCGAGGAGGACATGAATTAGGTAATGAAGGCCAAAAGAAATCAAGAGTAGCACAATCTCTAGGCCTAGACGGTTGATTAAAACTATGATTAATCATTTTTACTTCTCCATTATGAATGAACTTAAGACATTTATGAATAGGAGAAGCAATAGTATGCATAGAAGTCATCCAAGGAAAACCAAATTTGACTTGAAATTGATCAGAAGTCAAAACAATAATGAAGGTAGTATCTGCAACCTTGCCACAAAGTTCAACAGGAAAGTTAATAGAACCAAGTGCAAGATAGAGAAAACCATTACAAGTTTGGATCCATGCATTAGATGTATCATAACAATCATGTTGTAGGTTTTTCATAAAAAGGTTTTCCTCAGCAATAAAATTTATTAAATATATGGGATCAACAAGAAAACCATGCGTAGGTATCTTAGCAATCCTAGCATAAATATAAAGGGGACCATCGGGAGCCTTAGTAGTCTCAGAATCATCAAAGGTAATTGAAAGTTCTCGAGGTCGTTTATCCTTAGTTTGTTTCTGAGGTTTAGGTAGAGCTTGAAGTTGAAGTGGAGGAAAAGGATATTGAATAGTAGGTTGAGATGAAACAGTGCACTCCACATGATTAACAATGTGATTAAGATCATCCATCTTTTAATCATAAACAATATTCACAAAAGATGGTTGAGCGATGGTATTAGTATCATGTGTAGGTAAAGGATTCGTATAGACTTGAAGGTTTTGATTAGGGGGAGAGACATATTTGTTCCCATTACCATCAAAATTATCAACAGATAGAGCATTAGAATCAATTAAGTCTTGAACCTTATGCTTTAAAGAATAACATTTTTTAGTATCATGGCCATTCTGGTGATGGTATTGGCAAAAAACTTTAGAATCAAAGGATATTGATGCTATCATGGTGGGAATGAGAGGTCGAATAGGAGGAAAGGTAATCATATTAGCACTTAACAACCTACTCATAATAGAATGTAAAGATTCAGAGAGAGGAGTAAACGTACGATTCATATGGAAAGCAGTGGATGCAGAAGTGACATTGTTGGATGCAACAACAACTTGATCAACAACCACATTTGTATATTTATTAATCTTGATATAGTTATTAGGTTTCTAAAATTTATTAGGATTAGGATTAGTGTCACTCTTATCAACTGGAACAGGATCCATTGGAGTGTTTCTCTCAAATTGACTCACTTGTAATTGATAATGATGAAGTGCTGCACAAAGTTTTTGAATAGAGGTAAATTCAGTAAGAAGGATCTTATCTCTAATATCCTTTTATAAATTTGAAATAAACATATGTTGAATATCAATATCAGGAACAGGATAATAAATTTGAGCATACAAATGCTTAAATCTACCAATAAAATCAGTCAAATTTTCCTTAATGTTTTGTTTGAAATGCATTAAATTAGTTAAGGAAACTTGCGGACTAATGTTATTTTGAAATTGTTGGATAACTATAAATAGAAAGTTTAGGAAAAGAATCAATAGAATAAGGAGGTAAAGAAAAATACCATTGCAAAGCCTTATCACGAAAGGTCCTAGAAAAAAGTAAATAGCTAAAATCCTATGGTCATGAGCGTAATCACTACAAAGGATTTGAAATGTTTTAACATGAGTAACAGTATCTCTTTTACCATTGTAATTCTCAGGATGAGGCATATCAGCTTGCTGAGGGATAGTAGCACGAGTAATGTCTAAGGATAAAGGACTACCCATGTCACATGTAGGAATGCTAAACTTGGATTGGGTTAAGGATGCAAGTTGAACTATTGTTAAGATGACACAGTTTGAGCCAAACTAATAATTGTGGAATCATTAGAAGACATAGGTGGAATAGAAATATTAGGAAAACTAGGAAAAGTGTAAGAAGCAGCAGGAATGGAAGACACAACTAGTTGAACACTTGGAACCACAGTTGGAAGGGGATTGGAATAAGTAAAAGGCACACTATGATATGAAGGTTGCGAGGTAGGTTGAGATACCGGTGGAACACTCATAGGAATAGATGAAATTGGGAGAGATGTAATCATCAAAGGAGGAGTTTAAGTAGGAATGCTAGGTAAAGGAACATAAGAAGGTCCCTCACTAGTGACCGAAGGAGTAAATCCTATATCTTGAGCCTCTTGTGATAAAGGTTTAACATTCAAATGCACCATATGAGTGATACCACGCAAGAGATTAATACCTTGATCACTATCATGAAGGAATTTCTTAAGAGCCTCTATAGCTTGGATGAAATCTTGATTATGGTTTTCTTGAATAAGCCAATTTCCCATTTTATCAAGTTTTGTTCAAATTTTTTGCACTTGTTCAGGAGGAACTCTTAAAGCATCATCCTTATCATGAGATGAGTGAGAAGAGTTATGCTCCATAGAAGGATTGGAATGATGGGTAATCACATTGTCATCCGAGATCCTAATGAAAAGAGATGAAGAATTGGGATCAAAGGAACCCATAAGTCTATGAATTCTTCGAACCAGGATACTATAAGTAGTCCACTAGAAGTGGTAAAGCTCATACACCAATGCAATGCAAATGAACTAGTTTAGGAAAAACAAGATTTTGATTTTTAATTTTTGAAATGTAAATGCAAGAACATAAAAGAAAGCTAATCTAATATGCATGCAAGATCTAACATAAAAATGTAAATCTAACACCAAAAAAAGAAAGAGTTGTCTATCACGGGTTCACCAAAATGTAATATATAAAATAGGAGGTCACCAAAATGTAAGATAAGAAATGAAGATGATGACCTATTATAGGATAAGATGGATGTTGTTACATTTAAAATTAGAATGTTTATATAAATGTGAGGGGTGAATAAGATGTTCCTTTTATCCTTAAATATACAAAGGAAGGATCCAAATTGATTAACCCCAAAAGAAGGATCAATACACAAATGAATCAATCAATTGGAAATAGGAATAAAGAAGATCTTAAATACCCGTTTATAGATTTGAATGTGTGATAGGTTTAGATAGATTAAGAAATTTAATTGAAATGGATAGGAGAAAAATACTAACCTTAAAATTTTACAGATCTGAAGAATGTTGTTTTCGGGGGCCTGCACTCAGTTTCTGGAAAATCTCAGACTGGATCTGGAATTGAAACGCAGAAACAAACGAAACCCAGAAATATTTTTCCCGTTCTGACATAGTTTCGGTTTTGACCCTCAAGTCAATGTCACCATTGACCCAAAATTTCTGATTCTGACCTAGGGAAGAATCGACCTAAAAAGTCTCTGACAGAAAATCTGTTTCCAGACCCTGAAAGTTTGCCGAAAAGGATATCTGAATCTACACTCCGATCTATTGTTCTGAACCTGTACTTGCAAGAGAAATGGATTTGTTTGTTGGGAGGGGGGGTTTGCCTTGGTCAAACCTCAGTTTTGGAATTAACCTCAAAGTATAATTGAAATTGTATAAGTAAAACAAATTCACCTTGCTTGTAGAAGTCCTTGTGGTGGATTCTAATCCGTGGATCCACAAGTATGCATGCACCAAATGGATGTAGAATGTAGAATGTAGGATGTCTCCAATCAATTGCTTGTAGATCTTCACCACCAATCTTGAATGGGCCTTTGAATAGAAAGAGGCTTGGAGAAATGTGGATGGAGAAATCTTCAACAAGAGGGCTCCATGGAGCTTGAATTCTTCAATGGCCACCAATGGATCTCCTTGATGAAATGAGTTCTTGAATGCTTGAGAATGGATGAATGCTTCAGTGGCAACTTGGATTGCTTCAAATCTTTCTTCTTCACCTTTGGATCTCACTCTTCAAGTCTTTGTCTTAGATTTCTCTTTCTTATAGTTCAAGTCTTAGCTTGTGGTTCATGGGTTATGGTTACAGAAAATGAGAGGAGAAAGCTTCCTTATATATGAAACTAGTGCACAATCTTCTAGAGAGGCCTACATAGGAGAATTAAATACCAATTAGACCTATACCCCTATAAGAGAACCTATATTAAATAGAATTTAAGATTTTTTGTTCTGAAGACCAAAACTGTTGACCCAGAAGCGGGAATTAACTCTTTCCAAAGCCCAACATCTTGAAACCCTGGAATTCTGAAATTTTAACCCTAGGTCAGAAAAAGGTCAATTCTGACCTAGGTCAAGTTTGAGGTCGACCTTGACCCAAAAAGGTCGACCTTGACCCAAAAAGGTCGACCTTGACCCTGAGGTCAAAGTCCCAATTTTTCAGTCTGGAGTGTAAGAAATAAGCTGGAAAAAGTGGAAATGGGGCAGAACAGAGGGAAAAATCCAGATTCAAGTCAGGGACTCATTCAAGGTGCTTGACATGACCTCAAACCACTTACTCGGAAGGATAAACCAGTCTACAATGTAAGTGCTTCCATTTTTTGACTATACAAAAATAAATTCGTTTCCAAATTCAAATATCTAGAAAAATATTGTTGATTGAGAAAACTAACTATTAAAACTTACAACTTATACAAATCTTGTGTGTGTGTGATGTGATTATGTTGGATTGCTTTAGATTCCTCAATACGGTATAATGAACCTACTTGGATGTTTTTCTTCTCTTGAAAATGGCTTTGTAAAGGTGTGGATTACATAGAATTGATGAGGGGGTGTCAAGGATTGAGATTTGTTTGGAATAGAAGCCTGGGATTAGAAGAGAGAATATTCAAATTTGAATTTGAAAATGTGGAAGGAATTTAATGTAAGTGTTCATGAATAGAGAGTTGAGATTGGATGGTTTTAATTTATGGTTAAATTTAAAAGTAAATTTGAATTTGAATTTGACCTCATTGATTTCATGGTTAGGATTGGGTATTAATTTTATGTGATTGATGAATATTATATATTGAGGTTATTGATGTTATTTTATCTTGTATGTTCATAAATAAGGTTAGTGGTAGCAAGGCCTTCGTAGGCCTCATGAATGGCTAGGTTGAGTTTCTGACGTGAACGGAAACATACCTACTATTCTTTGAGTGGTAACTAAGATCAATAGGTCATTCATCCCGTGACATGTATATTGGTTTCCATGTTGTTGTATTTTTGCCAAGATGGATAGGTTTGAGGATCCCTTGTTCAAGTAATTAAAGGCCCATACCTTGATATTTAATGTGTTCACATTTTAGGGTAATAGGATAGTCATTATTTGAGAAGCATAATGAAAATTGTTCTTCAAGGCGAGGCAAAAAAATATCATCTCTATTGATAAGCTAATATATTTGAAGACCATTATACATAACATTTATGGAACCATATTGTATCTTGGTGCACCCCGTAATCTATTTTTAATCAAATTAGACATAAGATGGTGAGGACAAGGGGAGTGAGTCCACATGAAAGGACTATCGGAATGCATATTACCCATATGTAAAATATTTTGATGATCTTGGTTTTATCTGAAGGAGGAGGATTGTAACACAAGGATGGAAGGGCTTTTAGATTGAGGTAGGATTTGTATTATGTTATTATATGCATACTTACCATTCTTATACAGAGAATCTGCTTGAAGAGGAATACTGAGACACTTAAGAGCAACCCATCGGCTTGATTTCTTTCTTCCAAACCACTCCATCTTTTCTTCAGCGCCTTATGCACCTTACATTCAACATCATTCCTCACCAAACTAAAAACAACAGCAAAGAATATTCTTGAACTTATCCATGATAATACAAAGAAACAGTTTCCTTCACAAACCATCAATGATATAACAGAGAATTCAATATTAAAATCCCACAGTATAACATAAATAAGCATAAGCATCAAAGGCACTTACACTGGATCTATTGAACGCCCTGAAGAAATAAAGCTACTAAGTACTTCATGCTTATTGATCATTAAGCTTGAAGCTTGAAAAACATTGTACCTCACTAATCTGCTTTGATCAGTAACACTGCATATTTGGTTCTTGGTCCAAATGATTTGGTTACCGTGATCAAGATTTCTGACCCAGTAAACAAAGAGGATAGCACAAAGCACTGTGCTGCTGGCCATCATGAGCAATAGGTAGAAGAACAGTAGAACAGTATACGTGAAGAAGGCAAACACTTGCCTATATTCTATCCAACCATTTTTTTAATGAATCTAAAGGGTTGTGTGCATGCATGTGAACTTCAAACCGTCTTAATAATCTCAACGCCTTTGTCATGTTGTGCTATTTCTAAATTACGATTGACTGCACTACTTGCAAATCTGTCAAATCCATTAATGAGCTGTTGTCAGCTTGAATTTCATTTTACAAAGGAAGCCTTCAATGCCAACTCACATGTCTTCTGACTTTATCATCACAAAATTCTTTGAAAATTGTCTCATCAAACTAAACGAGGGGTATAATATTTTTTTTTTCAATTTTTCTTTTATTTCTTTGTTTATAAATGGAAGTCAATTAGAAACGAAATAGCAATCTATGTAATCATTTGAGATAATCTAGAAAAATAAAAACCACCAAATTTCAGTCTTTTATAAGATAATAAGGTACATTTTATGTTCGCCTAGTTGTATTTCAATATCTATTACCTAAAGATAGAGACATTAATGTATACATATAAATATGTGCATGTCTATAGTGTTTCCAGCTTTAAAGGAAAAATATATTAATTGGAATGAAGAGTTTGAAAAATATAAAATTTCATATTGGGTTGTGAATCATGAAGATATGAATGTATGAGTGGGATTTATAGAGAATAATTTGAGTTTTTATTTCACATGTCTTGTTAAAAGCATAAGTAATTGATATTATGTTACCGACTATTAATTGTTTTTTTTTTTATTATCAATTTAGTTAAGTTTAACTATGGTTTTATAGAATTTTGGTCAATTTGAATAAAGGAAGGAAGAATAACCTTTATCAATGCTTTAATCAATTTTATGTGTTAGGCAACTTCAAGGAAATTGGTTCTAGGATCTCCAAAGTATTCAAATTTTAGGACTTCATGAATAGGCCATTTGGCATGATCTCATATGTCCAATCCCCATGGAGTTATCAAAATTACATAATTTATCACATTCAAAGATGTTTTACTTCCATAGAATTAAAATTTCTTAAACCTAACACAATGGGTAATTCAATATTAAAATTAATAATATTTGTCTTGAGAAATGTCATGGATGCATGAAGTTAGCTTAAGGGTGACTTAATGTAGATTTAATTTCTAGGTGCTCAAGGATCATTACCTTGAATTAATAACTACTATATAATGTGGAGACATGATGTGATTTGATTGATCCATCCCACTAGGACTTCTTAGAATAGTTAGAGAGAGTTTTAACCCTACTTGTTTCTTTACCAAACATGATTATTATATAGCATCTAGTCTATATAATTTTGGTCTGAAACATTACAAGTTTGAACCTTCCAGAGAATTGTTTCTTCTTTTCAAATTGACCAATGTCACCCAATAAATAACTTTGATGAATTAATCATACGGATTTACTCTAGCAAATTTATAGATAAGAAGTACTCTAATGTGTAACGTAGGCTTAACTAAATAAAAAGAAGATTTATATTTAAAGTGATATATAAATTAATTGACTTCCCATAAAAGGGATTTTTTAGGCTTGATAAAGAAGGTAAACAAAAGTTCTTTAAGTCAATTTAACTAGATGATTCATTGAGCATAGATCCAAGGCCATGAGGCTTGTGGTGAACTAGATTAGACTTGAGTCTAGAATATTAATAAATTCACCCTTACTTATTATTAACAAAGGTTATACATTTTAAAGGAAATATGAATTAAAATATTAAATGTTAGGAAAAGGGTGTTGTGGTGTACACCTTGCATAATAATTAGTTAATTAAATTATGTAAAATAAATATTTATTTGTGGTGCACATTTAGAACCATGTTTAGTCACATTAAATATTTATTGGTCCACTTATGACATTGTATATTGCATTGTTTAAATATTTCATCTATAGAAGATATTGGACAAATATTTTTTGATATATCGTAAATATTTAATTTTAGGGTTCAATGGATTTTTATCTAATGCATTTGAGACACATGATTTAATGAATGTATCACTTATGAGATTGTTAGGCTTGAATTTATAAATGAAAGCATGTGTTTAGTTATCAATATTGACTACCATTTGTATTAAGATATCCTATATATTATATATATGAAGCATGACATGGCATGGAATATGTGGCTACACGATTCCCATTATGCCTTGACATATGGAGGATGTTGGAGGAACTTAATTTTTTAGAAGCACCAATGTATAATCTACTAATGACATTAATTTTCCATTAGTATGAAGACAACACTTTCGGTAAGCATACACCGAAAGACAGGACAAAGAGAAAACCAAAAATCAGATACAAGAGATCACCAAAAATTGCTAGGTACAAAGAGAACCGATGACACAACTTTGTGTGTACACCGAAATTATAAAGTGGAAAGGATAAAGAGGTAACTAAAGGTGGAACCCGATAAGAAAGTCATAGTGAAAATCGAGAGAACAGTCATAGAGGAAACCAAGAGGACAGTTCAAGCAAGGAACCCAAAAGATAGTCCACTGACTTCAGAGCATAACCGACCGTCAGAAACCGAGATTTAGTTGCAACCCGCAAAAAGTGGATTTGACTTCCACGTCAGATAAAATAGTCATGTTCTATTTATAGAATCTTGATTTGTTTTTAAAATGATTTCTTTAGGGACAAGAAACATGAATGTAAGTGCTTTAATTAGTCTAACTGATTTAAAACACATAGACTAGGAGATCAAGGTAAAAAGTTGTAAACCTTATCTTAGAGTTAACATTGTTTTTCGTGAAAGTTAATGAGTTCAATCCATCTTATAAAGAGATGATGTAATCATTCATTATACAATGATGTGAATAGACAAGAGAGGATGAATGAATCCTATGAGCACATCTATGTAATAGATATTAAGTTTCAAGAACAAGAACAACAAAAGGTGAATTTGGTTAGCAAGAACCAAGAACAGAGACTACCGAGAATTAGAGGTATTATTCAATCACATTAGGTGATAATCTCATCCATGTAAACTTAAATGGGTCTGTATCAGCAATAGGAGATTACATTTTAGCAAGTCAAATTGTAGTTTTCTATCATTATAACAAGTGGAGCAAAGTCTAAAAATCCTTTCAAGGAAGGTGCATTTAACAGTCCAACTATAAATCTCTTAACCGAGTGCACACTCAACAGTGTTGCTAAAGCTCTTAATAGAGTAGAATTTAATAGGTCTCCACAGATACTCTTAACCGAGTAGATCATCATAAGTGATCAAATTGTAAGCCTTAACCGGCCCCTTCCAATCTGCAGATAGTGAATATTTTGTGGGTGTCATCCCACTGCAGTTTTTACTTCCTAACAGGAGTTTTCTACGATATCATATCTTGTGTTATGTGTCAATTACTTTCATGAATGTTTCTATGAATTTTCACATATATGTTAAAGTTTATGAATTGATATAACTCACATCAAGATAGTATAGATCAAATGGATGGATAGATAATTGATTACATAAAGGTTAATTGATTAAAGGATACAAAAGTTTTAGAGGTACGGATTCACCTCTCCCCTCTTAGTACACACTGCCCATTAATTTGCACAATAGGTATCAGAGCTAAGTCTCTTCTTTGGAAAAGCTTAAAGGCTTAAGAGAAAATATCATACAATGGAGAAGTACAGACTCGACAAGATTATTGAAAATAAGAAGCTAGAAATTCATATGTTCTATGAGCAATATAAAGAAGCTAGAATCAATATGAGACAGTTGTTAGATGAAAGAGATATAATGGCATCTTGTTGTAATGAGACAAATTATCATGAGGAAGAGATACCATATTTCTTTGAGTCTTCAGGATCAACCACAAACAAAGCATCAGATACATCAGAAGAAAGTATCACAAGCCTAACTGAAATCAATCAACATCTAGTTGGACAAGTTAAATCTCTACAAATCGGTCAAGAGACATAGATGGTAAGAATGATTGATGTGCTGAACAATGCTAGACAAGCTAAGAAAGAAAGAACACTAGCTATTGATGATAGAAGAAAGATTACAAAAGAGCTACAAGAGAAAGAGTCTGAAATACAAAGAATTACAGAGCATCACCATGAGATTACAAATCAGATTATTCTTATGAGTCAAGAGGCAAACAGAATAAATGTTGAACTCGTTGAAAGAATAGAAGCTATCAGTGAGCTAAGGGATGAGAATGAAAAGTTGAAACATGAAATAAGAATTCAGTAGCAGCATAATAAAACTATCAAGAAAGCTAAAGAAAGCAATAAAAGAATGGATGATTTTCTTGAAGGACAACGAAGAGTCAACAACAACACTGGTCTAGGTTTTACCAAGAATGGAGAATCATCAAATCAAGATGATCCAATGAATGTCTATGAAAATCCAAGACCAAGAAATCTGACATGAAATCACTATGGAAAGCAAGGCCACACATCAAATGTATGCAGAGGCAAAATGAAAGGTATTCCTAAATCTACATCTTCATTCATAAGATTTTTTTATAAATGTAACAAGAAAGGACATAAAGCTTATGAATATAAGTCTGAGATGAAACAACCAAAGAAGGAAACCTACATGGACAAATACTGTCCTACATGCAAAATGAATGCGCAACTCTTGAATGCTAGAAAAAGAAAAGACAAGCATGCAAGCCTAAAAGTCAAGAAACTTCCTACCAACTGAAAAGAATCAATAACCAATATGTATGGGATTACAACACTTGGAAAAATTGCATAGCATGTGGAAGATTTGGTTACATTGCTGCAAATTGTATGAGATAGTGGACTAGAAAGTCTAGAGGCTGGACTAACCCCAGAATGGCATGCTTACACTATCATAAAGTTGGTCATCTCAAGAAATACTGCAGAGACTGGATGACAGAGACCAGCACATATCCCATTGGAATTACCATTGAAGACATCCAAAGAGAAAGAAAAAAAATGTGGAGAAAATATTCAAACAATGATGAAGCTGGACTGAGCAATGCAAATGGTGACACCCCATCCAATGGATCTAGTGACATCACCACCTCCACCTAAGCAGAACAAGTAAGTATGGAAATGCATTACACTATGTATTACTTTACATCAATTCCATAATATGTTGATAAAATGCCAAATTAGCATAAGTAAAGATGCATCATGGTATTACTTGTTAAGATCTGCAGGATAACTATGCTATTGGGTATACATACCAAAATCCGTCGGTATACACTCAAAGCTGAGACTGCCTACACCTATGGAGAAGCGTCGGTTAAAGAAAGAAAAGTTGCTAGTGTAAACAAAGCCTTGTCAGTAATCAAGCAAAGTGAACAAGTTTTTTGCAACACTGAAACCCATCGGTAAAAGTGAAGAATTGAAAAACCGCGCTGAAACGTCACATTGTCACTGAAGGGAAGTTAATGTCTTTACTAACAAACTTTGTCTTCAAACACCGAGGAGTTGTAAGCATTAATGACATGCCTTTTAGGGAAAAAAACTATAAAAGGGCAACAAAATGGACTCATTGTTCAACACGACTAGAGCAGAGCAACAAGAGTGATTTTCGAGCAGAAAGTGACAAGATCACAGAGCGACATCAACTCAACCACCAGCACTCCAAAGAAGATCAGAAACAACAATTGGTGTATACAGTAAGTTCTATGCCAACTAACAACTCTATTTCATGCATTTCACAAAAATCCCTAAATCTGGAAAATGGCTACAACTTCAAGAACTGTGAAATCAAAGAGCACCAAGAAGGATGAGTTCAAGCTCATCAAGAATTCGGCATGTGAGGAACCACATACAAGATTCACCCTGAGGTTGCCTCACAACCCAATGATGCTGGATCATTCTCGCAAATACCAGCTAGGTTTTTTCTCATCGAAGACATGTGATCTTACATCCACTGCAAGGTTGCAGAGATAGATGATTTGGAGGTAGAACAAGCTTATAAGAAGCTATGAAATGAAGATGGATCTTTAAAAGATGAGAATAAACACATATAGGTGAAAGGGCTCACTAATACCCTAATGTTCTCGAAGGTCTTCAAAACTGAGTTGATTCAGTTAGTACTAAGCCAAATATACAATCACAAACTATGGTTAGATGAATCAAAGATGATAACTTGAGATGTTATCCATGCAGTCACACGTTACCCTATCACCGAGAAGGTAAAAGAACTAAAGAACCCACCCAAGGCTGAGATTGAAAAGATCACAGGAGCCAAATGGGATGACAGAGGATTACAGGTTTCAACCATTACCGATGATGAGATGAAATTCAGAGCATGTGTTTTAAGCTACAAATTCTTTCAAGCTAGCGGGATAAAAAGCATAGAATCTGGTGCAGTAGACACAACTTACAAGATTGTGAAGAAGGGAACACAATTGGAATTATCCAAACTTCTACTGAACCAGTTAGAAGAGAATTTAAAGACTATAAGGAATGAAAATACAAACACATGTAAGTTTGGTTCACTTATTATGTGCATTTTCTTCTACTTTCAAGAAACATTCCCATCGGTAGGAGATATGAAATGGGATAGCACAAAACTGGTCACCATGTAGATTAGTGAACACATAGCCACACTGGGAGATAATTTTGAAATGGTCACGGATGAATACTTTAATGCATTCAAAGACCGAATGCAGAAGAGGGTAAGGATCTCAGAGAAACTCATTGAGAAGTTTAAAGATGAAATATGTTTCATGGTTGATACAGACCATACTTATATCAAGCCTATTGTACTGAGGACAACATAGTTTCAACCATTAGAATATGAGATAAATATTTATTAAATGAACCATTAGATAAGAAACAACCTAACTTTGGAACTTATGAGGAGGCCAAATCAAGAATCAAATCTGGCCTGGTTGTTAAGAAAATTGTCAAGAAAAAGGACAAGATGGTCAAAAACCTCAAGAAGATACTATCGACAATAGAGGAAGAAACCAAACAGGATGAAGAAGCTGAATAGCAGGAAGAAATCGAAGGACAACTACCTATTGGTGAAGCTAAAGAAAAGAATGAATCTGAAGCCACAGAGTTAGATTCACCACCTCCTCCACCAACCAAGAAGCTAAGGACCACAACTTCTTCTAGAAAAAGAAGCCAAAAATCTAAGGATTCAACTCCTTCACCTTTGAAGAAAGGAAAAGTCAGAACATACAAGAGGAAAGTAGCCACACCAAAAAGAGGGCAAAACAAAAGAATAAGGAAACTCATTAGAACCCGAGAAGATATTGAAGACACCAAGAAAGATGAAGTTGTAGAGGCAGAAAATGTCAAGGTTAAAGCTCTAGAAAGCATTGATGAGGTATGAAAATATATTGCCAATTCAGGATCTATTAGAGATTCTAAGATAAGAAGATGGTTGAAATTGGATCAAGAAGATCATAACAAAATTGAAGATGCCATCATAGCAAAAATGTACAAGTTCAAATATGAACTGATTCAATTTGAAGCCAATAATGTACCAAGGGAACTATTCGACAAACTATATGCTAGATGGACATTTTCCTTGAATAATGAGAAGGAAATAAGAGATAGAGTACTTGTTACTCTCATGCCTTCTAAATCCAAGAAGGAATAAATTGATGAGATGAAGGAGACACACACAAAGGAATTCTCACCGAAGTTGAGAGCCTACAAATTTCTTGAAGGGAGGCTTATAGAGATTGAACAAGAGAGCCACAAGAAATGGTGTAAAATTCTGAATAGACCTATTGAGGAAGATAGCCCCGAGAAAGACCTACAATAGAAAGATGTTGGTAACAAAACTCAAGAAGATGATACATCAGTTGATTTAGACAAGGAAGAAGAAGACACAATCGACAACAAAAATATGGATGTTGTAGATGAGTCATGGCCTGACACCACAAAAGGACAACATTGTGGATAACACTATGATTGACATTATTGCTGATCCAGTAGAAGAAGTAAATAAAGATGAAGATGTCAATGTTACCAAGGACACAAGTGATGAGCAAGACACAATAATTGATACTGCATAGGTGAACATACCAGGAAACATGCCAATATTGATACAAGCTATCAATATTTGGTAAGAAATAGACAAGTCACCTGAAAATGATACAAGCATTCCCTAGGATGTCGAGGAAGAGGAAAAGAAAGACAACACTGATGATCAGAAGGACATTAGAGACACTCACACAATAACTAATACAGAAAAGGTTACAAAAGGAGATACAAAGAAAGCAAATGTAGACACAACAAAAAAGGATGCATAGGCAAAGACAGATGAAGTGCATAAGGACACCGATGAAGGAGATAAACCCAAAGATGGTACTCCTAAGGAAACTGACAAAGAGGCTACCGACATTGTGAAGGTTAATGTGGAGATGTATCTACAAAAAAATGAGAAGCTGAAACTGATACAAAGAAGAAAAAAGATGCACAACAAGTAACTTCATCAAGCACAACGGACAAAGCCGAGGAATTGGCAATGGTACTACACTCTAGTGCTACTCAAAAGAAGAAGAAGAAATCAAAGAAAAATAAGTTGGAAGTCACGTTAAATGAAATCATTGAGATACCAAAATGTGACCCAACTACACTTGATTATGAGCAATTAAAAGAATACGGATAAATATGCCAAAGGAAGGCATTACATGAGAAGCTGAGAAAACATCATCGAGACTCCATGGTACTGGAAACAACAAGGGACATATTGCACCAAATTGTACTTGATGTTGATATTGATCAAAATAAGCCAATTCTTGATCAACTATCCACTCTCACCAAAGTAATTACAACGTAGAACATTGATGCAAAGAAGGAAATAGAAGAGAGAGTAGAGAAGAAGTACTAGCAGAAACTTATTGAGAACATCAACCAAGAAGTGGCAGTTAACAAGGTAAAGCTATTAGAATTCATTACTGAATTAGATCCAATTATAACTGAAGCTATTCCCTTAATTCAACAACTAAGCACATTGGAAAGTTCACTAAAGAGAATAGTGACAACATAGAAAAGTTGGATGCAGATATAACTAAGAGTTCAAAGCTTAACCACCGATGGAGATAATGCACTAAAACAACATTATGAGAAAACCATTGAAATAAAAAGGTTAAGGCAGGAACTATGGGAAGTAGAGACACACTTCAAGGAAGAAGTCACCGAGATCCAAGCTCAACTTATACCGAATCTAACATTGCTTCAAAAACATATCAGTTCAGCAAGGCAACTGATAGCAACTCCTGTGATGTCTGTAGTAGACAACATCTATGATATACACTCCAAGATCAAACTCAAGCACATGGGTCTAGAGAAATTAAACAAAAAATGGGAGAAATTGATGGAAGACATGAAGTCTTCACACTCCCAAATTTTTGATAATCTATAAGGTATAGAAATTTTCCCTTAATATCAAAAAAGGGGGAAAATGATATGTAGTACTATACTGCACAGATGGGAAAATGGATATGTATATGTATGGGGAAAATGATATGTATTATACAGAGGGAAATATATGCTATGTACAAATAGGCAACTATACAGTACTACTGAAAAAGGAGATATACCGGCGTATACATAGGGGGAGTCATGAAATGACTACTTGGATTATATATGTTGTATATACTTAACATTTTGTTAGTATTTTGCACATATCAATTTTTGATACTAATGTCAAAGGGGGAGATTGATGACATTAATTTTCCATTAGTATGCAAACAACACTTTCAGTAAGCATACATCAAAAGATAGGACAAAGAGAAAACCTAAAATCAAATACAAGAGATCACCAAAAATGGCTAAGTATAAAGAGAACCGATGACACAACTTTGTGTGTACACCGAAATTGCAAAGTGGAAAGGATAAAGAGGTAACCGAAGGTTGAACCCGACAAGAAAGTCATAGTGCAAACTGAAAGAACAGTAATAGAAGAAACTGAGAGGATAGTTCAAGCAAGGAACCTAAAAGACAATCTACTAACTTCAGAGCATAACCGACCATCAAAAAATGAGAGTCAGTTGCAGCCCGCAAAAAGTGGATCTGACTTCCACGTCAGATAAAATAGTCATGTTCTATTTATAGAATCTTGATTTTCTTTTAAAACCATTTCTTTAGGGAAAAGAAACATGAATGTAAGTTCTTTAATCAATCTAACTAATTCAAAACACATATACTAGGAGATCAAGGTAAAAATTTGTAAACCTTATCTTAGAGTTAACATTATTTTTTGTGAAACTTAATGAAGTCAATAAATCTTATAAATAGATGATGCAATAATTCATTATACAATGACGTGAATAGACAAGAGAGGATGAATGAAGCCTACAAGGACATCTATGGATCAGATTGAAAGTTTCAAGAACCAGAACAACAAAAGTTGAATTTGGTTAGCAAGAACCAAGAACAGAGACTACCGAGAATCAGAGGTATTATTCAATCACATTAGGTGATAATATTATTCATGTAAAATGATAACACAAATGTAAGATTAGTAGAACATTAACCTATAGATGGTTATATGTAAGCAGGGTCGAATAGTACATGGCATAGAATCCATTAGTCCTGGCATATGGCCCGGCATGTGGAAATTTTGTATAAAAACAAAATCCCGAGGGGATTCACTATGTAATTGATCTTGTAAATTCTTATGTTAGAACATATACATGTATATGACAATGATCCCGGGGTTTCTTACTAGTTCTTCCACGGGGGAGTTATTGAATCAGATTATTATTATCAATATAAATACGGTGGATAATCCACTTTTGCTTAAAAAAAAAAAATATATTATTCATGTAAACTTAAATGGGTCTATATCAACAATAGGAGATTGCATTTTACTAGGTTGAATTGTAATTTTCTATCATTCTAACAAGTGGAGCAAAGTGTAAAAATCCTTTCAAGGAAGGTGGATTTAACAGTCCAACTATAAATCTCTTAACTGAGTGCACACTCAACAGTGTTGCTAAAGCTCTTAACAGAGTAGACTTTAACAGGTCTCCACAGATACTCTTAACTGGGTAGATCATTATAAGTGATCAAATTGTAAGCCTTAACCGACCCCTTCCAATCTGCAGATAGTGAAGATTTTGTGGGTGTCATCCCCACCGCAGTTTTTACTTCCTAACATGAGTTTTCTATGATATCATGTGTTGTGTTATGTGTCAATTAATTTCATGAATGTTTCTATGAATGTTCACATGTATGTTAAAGTTTATGAATTGATATAACTCACATCAAGATAGTATAGATCAGATGGATGGATAGACAATTGATTACAAAAAAGGTTAATTGATTAAAGGATACAAAAGTTTTAGAGTTACTGATTCACCCCTCCCCTCTCAGCACACACTTCCCATTAATTCCAACATCTACAAGTTTATTATAATTATAATTTTTTATTATTGAACAATACATTGAGCATGAATGATCTTGAAGGGTGGAATTTAAACTCATGGGGATTATCGTAGGGAATATATTGTGTCATGTTGATGTAATATTTATCTATTCATTTGCATGGTTTATTTTAATTACGTTTTTGCGTCTTGGGTTGTGTTGAAATGATTTATGTTCCTAAAAGTATCATTTCAAAAAGAATATTGTATCACTTTGGAAGTTATATTATCTCTAAGACTTATGAAATTGGTATCATACTTTAACTGTCGTTATTCAAAGAATTTAAAACATATAATTAAAGTTTGTATGCCCCTAAAATAAATTACATGCGGTAGAGAAATTACATGCACATGCGTACATTTTTCTGGCAAGGTTCTGAGGAAAATATAAAATTTGCCCTTTTAGCTTGGGAGAAGGTATGTATGCCAAAAAATGAAGGAGGAGCAGGCATCAAAGACCTTAAAATCTAGAGTAAGGCTTTTGGGGCGAAATTAGTATGGAAAATGTTTAGTAATCCCAACCTTAAATGGGCAAAAATTTTATCTCACAAATATCTAAATCAACCTAATCCTATTAATATCTTTCATGAGATAAATCCCCCCAAGGGTTCCAGAATCTAGAACTTTATGTTGGATTGTAGAGATATTATTCAAGATAGGCTTACCTAGGACCTCGATCAGGGGGATGAAGCCTTGTTTTGGTCTGACTCATGGGCAGGGCATCAAGCTATTGATCAATTAGGACAATGGATGGAATTGAAAGGCATCCTTGAAACTAACTGGGGTTCTAAGGTTAAAGATTACATTGTCCAAGATTATGATCCCATAAATGGGTGGAAATGGAAAGATAGAGGTGGCATGCTTCTTCCAAGTGTAGAAGAAGATAAGCTAAACGCGATCTTGGAAGCTAGGAAGCCTAGGATGCTCTCAAAATAGGATAAATTGATTTGGGATGGTAATAAATCTAGGGTATATAAAATCAAAGATGGATACAATTATCTCAGATCAAAAATTAATAACCCAAAAGTGAACCTTCCTTATAAATTATTTTGGGGTAAAGACACCTTACCTAAAGCTTGATTTTTTGCATGGTTAGTTTGGCATAGGAGAATTCTAACAGCAGACAAGTTTTAGAGAATGGGCTTTATGGGCCCAAGTAGATGTGTTTTATGTGAAAAATAGGAGGAGGGCATTGACCATATTCTTTTTGCTTATCCTTTTTCCAGGAATATATGGGACTGGCTATGCAAGAAACTAAACTGAATATCTGCTTTTCCATATTCTATTTCTGAGTTCCTTCTCTCATGGCCTCAATTAAACAAAGGTAACATTTATAATTTATTATGGTCTTTGGCTCCTCGTATTGTATTATGAGAGATTTGGAAAGAGAGGAACAAACAAATTTTTTAGGACACCAAAATGGACTCCTATAGTCTCATCAACAAAATTGAAAGATCTATTATAGAAGTTACTAATAATAAAATCTTGCTTAAAAATAGAGAGGAGGCAACGATGACTCTCTAGGATGATAAAACTAGAAATAAATGGTTAGGATTGAAACTCCCTCCTTTCGTTGGTCATGGACCAGATCAGGCCTCTATTAAAAGGAAGTCATGTAAATGGTTTCCACCCACTGAGGGGTGGTATAAACTAAATTTTGATGGGGCATAAAGAGGTAATCCTGGACTAGTCGGGATTGGTTGCACTATTCATAATTTAGAGGGAGTTGAAATAGCTAAGAGTAGCAGATTTATAGGAAGGGAAACTAACAATTGGGTGGAATTGGAAGACTTGATTGAAGGCTTACCCCTTAGTAAAAAACTAAAGATCAACAATTTAGCTATAGAAGGAGATTCATCTATAATAATTAATGCACTAAGGAAGGGCTCTCTCATGAACTGGAGATTAGACTCTCTCTCCTTTCACTTTATGTTCTCTTGAGTAAATCCTTTGATAAAATTACTATAAACCATATTTATAGGGAAGGAAATGGACGTGCGGATGAGATAGCTAACTTAGCTATTCACAACTACATAGCTAGCAAGTATATTCACGCTTAACCGGTAGCTCTTAAAAAGATTCTATCCTTCCATCTGTCTAAATATGTATAAACAGATACATGTATATATTTATATAAGTATATATGTATATATGTATTTATATGTACATATAGTTTTCTATAAATGTCACTTCACTTATATATCCATATATATCTGTTCATATAAATATTCATGCTTGACGGGTAGCTTTTATAGATCCTATCCTTCCTTTGTTTAAATGTGTATAAATAGGAATGTGTGTGTGTGTGTGTGTGTGTGTGTGTGTGTGTGTGTGTGTGTGTGTGTGATGTGAGTGTTCCAAAGGCTTGCTTGCATAATTGGCTAAGAAGACCTTCTTTGCCTTGTTCAAGGACCCTAATATCCTCTAGGTCCTTATTAGGCTCAGATGATTAACTAAGTCCTAATCCAACTCTTCTCTAAGAGTCTCACTCTTTGTGCCTCACCTTTGAAAGACTAACACCCTTTGAGTACTTCACTTCTTCTTCTACACTTAGAAGGATCTAAGTGCCAACTTCTCTTCATACATGAAATTCATTGCAGGGGTGTCCATCATCATGAAAATATTCCATTTGATCCCATTTGAATCCATTTTGAAGCATCTTCTAACTCTTTTCAATCGAGTTCATGTTTTAGTCTTTGAGAGGCCTAATTCCTTGTAGCCTTTTTCAGAGACCTTTTCCCATTTCTTGCCCAAAATTTCCAAAAAATTTAAAAATCTAAGCTCTTATTCAGATACCCTTTATCATTTTATGATGGATTTTGAAGGTCTTAGATTCCTAGGTCCTCCATACACAGGGTTCCCACTATCTAGGTCTAATAGGGCTAATAAGCCTAATTTATAGGACTTCACTGTATCACAGTTTGATTCTCACCCAAAACTTAGTCTAATGGATTGGTATGAACTCAATCCTCATAACATGTTAGGATATGACTATACCCTACCTAGAACTATACTTTTCCCATACATTACTTCTCCACCCTGCAAGAAATCTTCAATTCTTCTATCCTAAACCTCTAATTGGGCACTGTCAACTCACCTAGGGCTTAGTAGTAAAAATAGCTACCCATCTTCTCATGACTCCTAATCCTAGATATATATAGACTAATGACTCCCCTATCATATCCAACCACCCTTAGGAAGATCCCATGGTTATTTTTCATGGGGGAGCCATGAACTGACTGACTGGTCAGGACAGGACCAGTAAGACTACTAAATCAAAAACAATTTATACAAGACTTCAAAAAACCTCAAATAACCTTGCTTACTGAATGAAAGATGCTTAGAACTATCCTATGAACACAAAAAAATCACTAACTTAAATCATTCAATCTATTTAATGGTACTGTCACACTGAAATGTACAAGTTCTTCACAAATCAGAGTTGCAGAGCTATATTGACCAAAGCCATATTTCTTACAATCATCCCTACTGATGAGATTTGAGCCTCTACATACATTAGATGTCATCTTCCATGTTTTTAGGGACTGCTGGTCGATATCCCACTCCTATCTTCTAGGGGGATCCAAACTAACCAAATGTTGCATGCAACATTTGCAATTATTGCAAATGTTGTCATGATAACATTGTAACAACTTTTGGTATCTTTGCCATTATGCCAACTTCCTAAGTTTTAGGTCCTATATCCTCTATATTTCAAGGAAAAAACTTCATTAATGGCCTCCAAGCATCTCTATGACAACATTTATGTGTTTAGGACACATTCAAATCTCAAATCATCACTAAGCTTCTAAGCCTAAGAAAATTAAAAAGATGCTAACAATGACTATTTTGGTGACCTTAGTCCTAATGACTAACTCACCTAGTCCACAATGAAATGACCTTCTAAGGTCCAAAGTAAACAAACTATCTTGACTTGGCCAATGTCAAGTACAAGCCAAACCATTACAGCTATGGAGGCTAGCCTAGGTGTGCTCCTGCACCATCCTCCCCAAAACAAGAAGTTCAATCCACCCTTGGATTGAGTAGTGTAGGATCAATCCCCATATTATTAAACTCTGATTCTTTAATCCATACCGCATCAGCATCTGATTGATCAAGTCTCTGGATCAAGTGTTCTTTGTACTCTTTGGTCCTAGTCTTTTTGTAGACTCTAGTGTCCAGTATACTGTCATCTTGTTTGACTATTACAGGAGGTAGTTTGAGCTCTCCTACATCTATGATCACTTCACTGAGGCTTTAATCCATGTATGGTGGTGGTTCTTTGTAATGAATCATATCTGTAATGTTAAAGATAGGGGACAGTCCACTGTCTTTCGGTAACTCCACTTTGAAAGCATTGTTTCCATACTTTGCCAAGATAGGACAGGGGCATATCCTTCTCATTTGCAACTTGTGTGGGACTCCTTTTTGAATTCTAGACTTGTTTAGATGTATCATTACCAAGTCTCCCACATTGAACTGAAGTTCTCTTCTATGCTCATCAACCTTATCCTTATGCTTCATAGTATTCTCTGTCAAAGTCTTCCTGACTGTATCATGTATCTCCTGCATTGCATAAGAGAAATCATCTGCATATCCACTTTCCTTCACTTGATCCTTTAAGTATCTTAACTCATAGACTCCTCTAGGATGTAGTCCATAGACTATCTCAAAGGGGATCTTCCCTGTTGACTGGTTGATGGTGTCATTGTAAGCATACTCAGTCTGTCTAATCTATTGATCCCATTGTTGACCGTATTCCTTGGTCAAGAATTTTAATATATTTCCAAGGCTTCTATTCACCACTTTGGTCTGACCATTAGTTTGGGGATGGTATGCAGACCCAAAGGATAAATTAGTGCCTAACCTTTTTCAAAGAGTCTTCCAAAAATGACTCATAAATTTGGTATCTCTATCTGACACAATGCTCATAGGTAACCCATGGATTCTTACTATCTCTTTGAAGAAGAGAGAGGCTATTTGGCTCACATCATTAGTGGTCTTGCATGGCACAAAGTGAGTCATCTTTCTAAATCTGTCGACAACTACTTATACACTATCCATGCCATGTCTTGTCTTGGGTAACCCAACTACAAAATCCATGCTCAAGCATTCCCATGGCCTAGTGGGAATAGGTAGTGGCTGATATAGGCCTACATTTGAAGAAGTTCCTTTGGCCTTTTTACATACTATGCAACTTTCCACATACCTCCTAACATCAAGATCCATTCTTGGCCAATAATAGAACCTTTGAACAAGTTCTTGTGTCTTAGTGATCCCAAAGTGACCACTCAATGCACCATTGTTCTTTTCCTGAATTAAGTTCTCCCTAATAGACCCTCTAGGGACACGTAACTGATTTCCCTTAAACAAAACATTGCTTTGCAAAGTGTATTCAGCATACTTGCTATGAAAATGATTCTTGTATTCAGCACATACCTTATAAATGTCTGCAAAGTATTCATCATCAGCATATAGATCCTTGAAATGATCTATTCCCATGCTCTTCAATTGGATCTCTTGAATGGTAAGAGCTCTTCTACTCAACGCATCTGCCACCTTGTTGAGTACTCCTTTCTTGTGTTTGATATTAAAGGTGTATGCTTGTCGGTATTCAACCCACTTCATGTGCTTGTGACTCAACTTTTCTTGAGAGTTCAAGAAACTTAAAGCTTGATTATCTGAATAGACAATGAACTCCTTGGGGATAAAATAGTGTCTCCACTTTCTTAAAGCCTGAACTAGTGCATACATTTCAAGGTCATAAGAAGAATACTTCTTCTTACTTTCACTCAACTTCTCTGAATGAAATGCCACTGGTATGCCCTCTTGGCTTAGGACGGCTCCAATAGCCACATTGCTTGCATCACACTCAATGGTGAAAAGCTTCTCAAAGCTTGGAAAGAATAAAATAGGTTGGGTAGAAATATTTTCCTTTAGCAACTCAAAACTCTTGGTGGCTTGCTCGTTCCATACAAACTTAGTCTTCATCCCTCCTTTGATTGTGTCCAACATAGGAGCACAAATAGCACTAAACTGCCTTATAAACTTCCTATAATACTAAGCAAGGCCATGAAAACTTCTTATCTCTATTGTTGTCCTTGGATTAGGCCAATTCATGATGGCTTCCACTTTACTCTTGTCCATTTTCAGATTTCCATGAGATAGAACAAACCCAGTGTATACCAACTTTGTTTTTATGAACTCACACTTCTCGAAGTTGATCATTAAATTCTCTTCATGCAGCTTCTTGAAGACAGTCTCAAGGTGTTGAAGATGCTCCTCTCTTGTCCTACTATAAATCAGTATATCATCAAGATATACTACTACAAATTGTCCAATGTAGTCTTTGAGGACTTCATTCATAAGCCTCATGAATGTGGAGGGGGCATTAGACAGTCCAAATGGAATGACAAGCCATTCATACAAACCTTCATTGTTTTTGAAGGTTGTCTTCCACTCATCTCCCTCATGTATCCTTATTTGGTGATAGCCACTCTTCAATTCTATCTTTCTATAGTACTTAGCTTCACCTAGACAATCCATTAGGTCTTCAATCCTAGGAATGGGGAACCTATACCTAATGGTTATCCTATTTATGGCTCTTGAATTAGTACAAATCCTCCAAGTTCCTCCTTTCTTAGGTGCTAGGACAGTGGGTATGACACAAGGGCTAATGCTCTTCTTGATAAGACCTTGGTTTAGGATTTCTTCTATTTGTCTAGCAATCTCCTCATTTTGTTGAGGGGTCATCTTGTAAGCTATTTTATTGGCTAGGGTAGCTCCTGGTATAAGGTCTATCCTATGACTTATGGCTCTTTTAGGGGGCAATTCTGATGGTTTTCCATCACTTACTATACCTTCATAATTCTGTAACATGTTTTGTATCTCCTTCGGTATCTTTGGCTTCTTGTCTCCTTTGTCTTCATTTTTTCCTCTTGGCCTTAGCACCAATGGATAGCCAACTCCTTCTCCTTCTTCCATGGCTTCTAAGAATTCTTTTTCACCAACCATGAGCACATTAGGACATGTTGTCTTCACATCTGCATCCTCTAATAGTGATTGGATTTTGAAAGTCACTTTGTCTTTCTTAAATGTATAGGAGTTCTTCACCCCATCCTGGATAGCTTGGCAGTCAAATTTTCATGGCCTACCTAGGAGAAAGTGACATGCGTCCATGGGAAACACATCACATATAACCTTGTCTTTATATCTCCCTATAGAAAACTCCACCCAAGCCTTCTCATTGACTAAGACATGATGTCACTTATTGAGCCATGTGACCTTGTAAGGATGGGTGTGTGGTATCCTTGTCATACTTAACTTGATGACTGCTTCCTCTGACACAATGTTGTCAGTAGATCCTGAGCCAATGATGACTCTACATACTTTTCCCATCACCTTGCATTTGATTCTAAATAGGGACCTTCTTTGGCTTGGTTCTTCTCTAACCGGCTCCTTGATCAATGTTATCCTCATCATGAGGTTCTCACCTTCTTCTAAATTCAATGGTATCTCAAGGTGTGTATCTACTGTATTTTTCTCCTTGTGAACTAAATTAGTTCTCTTGTTACCTCCTTGAGAAGTACTACCCTTCTCTGGACACCTATAGGCAGGGTGTCCCATTTGGTTACAATGATAACATTTCATATTGGCAAAGTAATTGCCTCTTCCTTGTCCACCACTTCTTTCTCTAAAATTTAAGTTCCTTCCTCTACCACCTCTACTAGAACTTCCCTCTTGCTTCTTAGTGTATTTGACTTCTCCTTGTGTCCTTGATTCTGAACTCCTTCCACCATAGCCACCTCTTTGTCCTCTACTATCCCTTCCTCTACCTCTTCCTTTGGAGGTTTTCTCTTATTTTCTTTTTCTTTTCTCCTCTATTTTCAAGGCCATTTGATAACATTGGCAAATGGTTTTGAATTTTACAAGACTTGTGTCTTCTTGAATAGACCACTTGAGTCCACTCAAATATCTAGCTAGCTTGATGCTTTCATCCTCCACCACTTGTGACCTTAATAACAACTTTTGGAACTCTTTGGTGTATGCTTGGACATCCAAATATTTCTGTCTGAGATTGTGTCTTCTCCTATGCAACTGAAAATCATAATCATCAGGCAAGTAGGTCTACTTTGTGTTGGTCACCATGCCCTTCCATGTGACTATAGGACAACTTCCTTCTTTCTCCCTTTCAGTTTGAGTAAACTTCCACTATGTGAGCGCTGAGCCGCTCAACCTAGATTTGGCCACATTCACTTTTTGGGCCTCTGTTACACCATAACATTTGAAATGGTTTTCTATACTGTCAATCCAATCCACAACTGAATCTGGATCCATTTGTTCACCAAATAGTGGTACACCTTCCAAAGCTTTGCCACTTAAAGCCTTCAGTGCCTTTAAGAAGAGTTCTTTAGCAATAATAGGATCAGGGGTTGGAGCTTCCTCTTCTAATTCCACTCCCTTATCCCTTGCTTCTTCTTCTTCTTCTTCTTCTTCTTTTTGATCTATCTTATCCTTCACCTTATCAACTTTGTCTTGGACTTCACCGAAGAGTTGCTCCATTTGAGACAATCTTTCTCTTAGCAACTTGTTATCTTCTTCTTGTTCTTCTACCTTTTTGGCTAACTCAGTGTTAGTCACCATGGTTTTATCTTCTACTGATCCCACTGGTGTATTCTCTCCAACTGATTCAGTAGGTTGAAACATCCACCACAAGCCTGATCAGTTCAAGCTCTGATACCAATATTATGTGAGTGTTCCAAAGGCTTGCTTGCACAATTGGCTAAGAAGACCTTCTTTGTCTTGTTCAAGGACCCTAATCTCCTCTAGGTCCTTATTAGTCTTAGATTATTAACTAATTCCTAATCCAACTCTTCTCTAAGAGTCTCACTCTTTGTGCCTCACCTTCAAAAGAATAACACCCTTTGGGTACTTCACTTCTTCTTCTACACTTAGAAGGATCTAAGTGCCAACTTCTCTCCATACATGAAATTCATTGTAGGGGTGTCCATCATCATGAAAATATTCCATTTGATCAAATTTGTATCCATTTTGAAGGATTTTCTAACTCTTTTCAATTGAGTTCAAGTTTTAGTCTTTGAGAGGCCTAATTCCTTATAACCTTTTTCAGAGACCTTTTCCAATTTCTTGCCCAAACTTTCCAAACAACTTAAAAGTATAATCTCACATTAAGATACCCTTTATCATTTTATGAAGGATTTTGAAGGTCTTAGATTCCTAGGTCCTCTATACACAAGGTTTCTACTATCTAGGTCTAATAGGGCTAATAGGCCTAATTTATAGGACTTCACTGTATCACAGTTTGAATCTCACCCAAAACTTATTCTAATGGATTGGTATGAACTCAATCCTCATAACATTTTAGGATATTAATAAACCCTACCTAGAATAGTACTTTTCCCATATAGTACTTCTCCACCTTGCAAGAAATCTTCAATTCTTCTATCCTAAACCTCTAACCGGGCACTATCAGCTCATCTAGGGCTTAGTAGTAAAAATAGCTATCCATCTACTCACAAAACCTAATCCTAGATATATACAAACTAATGACTCCCCTATCATGTCCAACCACCCTTAGGAATATCCCATGGTTAGTTTTCATTGGAGATCCATGAACTGACTGACTGGTCAGGACAGGACCAGTAAGACTACTAAATCAAAAACAATTTATACAAGACTTCAAACAACCTCAAATAACCTTTCTTACTGAATGAAAGATGCTTAGAAATGTCCTATGAACATTAAAAAATCACTAAATTAAAGCATTCAATCCATTTAATGGTACTGTCACACTGAAATGCATGGGTTCTTCACAATTCAGAGTTGCAGAGCTATATTGACCAAAACCATATTTCTTACAATCATCCCTACTGATGATATTTGAGCCTCTACATACATTAGATGCCATATTCCATGTTTTTAGGGATTTTTGGTCGATATCCCACTCCTATCTTCTAGGGGGATCTAAACTAACCAAATTTTGCATGCAACATTTGCAATTATTGCAAATGTTGTCATGACAACATTGTAACAAATTTTGGCATCTTTGCCATTATGCCAACTTCCTAAGTTTTAGGGCCTCTATCCTCTATATTTTGAGGAACCAA
>MU225437.1:1179421-1193206 GCA_018584345.1 Thuja plicata
TTGTTAAATGTATTATTTGAGACCATTTGATCATCATAGATCAATGGCTGAAATTAAATTTTGGGCCAAATTTTGGAAGGAAACCGACTTCTGCAGGAAGTCACCAGAATGATGACACGTATCAAGCTTAAAAAGTGCACCGTAACCATGATCGTTGATTACTACTTGTTATTTATTGACGTGGACGGTAGATAGTGCATCTGCAACTTGTAACTCGTAACTCAAAAAGAAATAAATTCCTTGTCAGTGACATTCTTTAACTGTCAATAGTACACATGCATTTATCAGAAAATTTATGGGAAAGATTTACATTTAGATATGAAAGATTAAGGACAGTCGATTTAAATCTCTCACACGCATAATGCATTTATGGAAATTGCATTAAATATGATTAAAGAAAGAATAATTATTAATTACTAAGTATCTGTGATCACTACTATCAATCAAGGGGTCGAGTCTATTTAAAGAGAATCTAGTTTCTTTCTTCTTCATTTTTCTTTTGGTAGATTAAGAGTCAGAGATGTCGGTGGTAGAAATTGTGCCTTTGCTTTTAAGGTTTAGGTTTTTAGGTCTTTAGGATTTCAAGAATTAAAGATGGATACACCTATCCATTTGAGATGCACATCACTAGATGACCAAAGGTCTTTTTTGGGCAATGTCTCGGAGGAAATCCTCACTTTCGTTTGTAGGGAGGTTGGTGGCGAGTCTTTTATAAATTCTGTTGTGTTGATGTTATTAGGTCGAGAGTTCCTTGAGAATGTTGATAGATACCACATCTACACGGACATTAAATTCCATTTTTTTGCGTCTCTCCTCAACCTCGGAGGACAGAAGGTGGATATGCTGATGTTGTTGAGGAAGGTTTTTAAAGAGAAATTCCTAAAGGACGATGTCAATGTTGCTTTTTTTTGTGGAATTAGGGGTGGGGATCCCTTGGCCAAGAGGTATACACAAGTTGTTGGTGTCGGGAAGTAATGTGGCCAGACAACCCTTTCTGTTGAACCTCAATGACGAGCAACTAACACAACACAGGAAATGGGCACGGCTTGGGGGGGATTTTCTCTGGAAATTCTTTTACCTTAATGAATTTTATGAATCAGACTACACATGACTTGATGAATTCTCAGAGATTATCCTCTCTAGAAAATTGTACTCAGACGAAAGGGAAGATGAAGATCCCTGATTCCCTAGTTTACCCATTCCCATTACCCGAGTTTTTTGACAATGGACATGCAAAGTTTCACTTTTTTTTATACCAATAAGAAGTTGCCTAGTAGGTTTCTGTTTTTAATGTACGATGTAATTTTTTTTTTGAAAAAAAAAAAAAAAATTCCAAGTTCGTTTCAAATTTCTTTTTATGGGTACAAAAAATGATTCTTAAGACTTAGACTTCTCTGTGATTACAATATTTTAATTAGTTTCTTTACCTGTGTATTAGACATTTAAGTATATGCTTAAGCGATGGATTAGTACTTCCATTTTTTAAATCTGAAGACTGAGATTCTGAATTTTTAAAATGATTAAGTTTCTTTATCAGTCCAGAGCAAGTTTCTATTTTTAATTTGCCAATGTGTCATATCGATGTATGATTATAAGATAGAAATAATTGAATTAAAATCTAAATCTGACTACACTGTAAAACTAAACATTTAATAACATTTATTAAATTTAATAACTAATAAGCTGAAGTTGTAATTTAAAATGATTAAGTGACACTCACACATGTCCTAGTCACATCAAATGACAAGACAAAAGTTAATGGGACCCGCAATAGTGTGATAGTGCTAGAGACCATTGGATGAGCACAGATCAATGGTGTGCGGTGTATTTCAGGCCGAAAGGGAAAAGAAACCCCATTTCTACAAACCTATTCTAAAATAATGTAAATGAACTCAAACCACAGTCATAGAATAAGTATCACTTACCTTTGCCTCAAATTAAAATGCAGTAATGCAGTCGCGACTCGCCAATGCAGTATTGACTTTGAGTATACAGTTCAACTCAATAGTCTGAAACTTCGCTACGATCAAATATAGAGATATCATAGAGATATCAGAATATTTTTATACTAATCCTTATTCAAAAAATTTGGCGGGAGGTATTAGGTATACAAATATTTGGGCAAGCCCGCGTAATTATAACACGTCTTTTGTTATTTTTGAGGTGATTATGGGTCGTCCAATACCTTCCCATGATTAATAAATTTGGTTACATTACGTCGGTTAGAGACACATATCCGTAAAATGCCAGGTGAATATAGGTCGTCGATTTGGGGTCACTTAGAAATTATAGGCGAATGTTGTAAATTTATGGGGACCAAAATTTATATTCCATTGGCGATAATGTGTAAGAAATGGGAAAATTAAATAAACCGATGGGCGATGGGCTTGGGCTTTGGGTCAATATTAATAAATGTCGGGCGATAGGGTCAATCGAATATGTGAAAAATATTCGCCAATTCCGGGGTCGCCGACATGTGACATTCGCCAAATGGCGAATAATCGCCACTAATGTTTTTGCTGGACCAAAACCTTAATACAATACAAATCACATCTGCACATCTTAAACCTTTATTTCCAAAGAAGAAATCTTCCAAAAAATATAATTGAACAACTATCATCTTCAACTGCATATCGCTCTCACTGAATAAATAACTTTTGAACCTAATAATATAACACTAAAGCACTAACAAATATCATTCTCACATGATCACCATAATACATACATGTCTTCCACTATTTTGTAGCACTATCATGTTCAGCACACAACCTTACTCCTTCCAAACAAACTTCCTTCTTTCGGACATATCAAGACCACCAGATATATTGAACATGCCTTTAGAAAATACTTCCAGACCATAGTGTTAGAGAAAATACCTCCAGACCACAATATTTGATATCAAGGACAAAAAATAATAACAACCAAACATATATTTCCAACAGTTCGATCTGCTAGAGTAATGTTAATGGGGTACTATACAATGCTAGTCTTTCTATCTCTTTATAAACCCTTTTGGGTATAATATTGACATCTATGCTTGAATCAATAAATGTATTTTTGACTTATCTCTTAATGCATAGTTCAACCATAATAGGTTTATAATTTCACTTTCCTAAAGTTTTCACCATATTTTCACTTGTGACATTATATTGGTAGTTTTATTCTTATTTTAAATATAATCATTTTAAACTATTTCTCTTCATTTTTAATTATATTTAAAATTGAGGACAACAAATAAAGAAAATAACCATACTTTTTTTAATTATATTTAAAAATGAAGATAAATAAAGAAAATAAAGGACATTTATATTTTTTTATTTTCTCTTTTTCTTCATTAATAAAATCTTTTTAGTGTCTCCCACCACTTTATTTTTAAAAAATAAAAAATAAATAAAGAATATAAAAAATTTTAGTTTTAAAAAATAAAAAATAAATAAAGAATATAAAAAATAATTTCAAAATGAAAATATTAGAAATCAAAATTAATTTATAGATTCCCAAAGAAATAGGATTAGATATGAAATGTGTATTAGACATGAAATGTGTATATATGAATATATACACATCAACATATGTCACCAAGTGATATCTCATATATTGTTTTCTAAATTTAAAATTAGAGATAAATTGCACTCTATTTTCAGAATCAAAGAAGACTATATTTCCAAATAATAACTGTATGATTCAAAGGATTCCAACAAAATTAATCGGTCGCTTGGACATCTAAATTTCTCTCTATTTTTAGCTGAAAAGTATAAGCTTCATTCTTGGACCAAAGCAGAACTAATTGCTTCATAATTGAATCTATATGAGAGACCCGTGATGACTATCCTTCCAATGACTATGTACAGCTAAACCTTAATTAGACTTTGATCACTTCTAAGCGCTCCAGCTAACAATCGAATGTGATGATAAGATCCTATTTTGGTTAGGTCTTATAGAGCTACCAATTTTTTTCAATAACTCAACTTGTAAGCTCGATATGTTTTTTTGGGAGTTAATGATATTCTGAACACATAAACTATTACTAGAAGGGCATGTAATTTGTGAAATTCTTGTAATCTTAAAAAAATAAGTTCTCGTACCATTTTCAATCGTAAGGAAGCCATCAAAATTTTGAACGTTTAAGTATTTGATTCAAAAGGAGAACAAGAACTTTCAATCAAATAAACCAGTGTAAAAAATAACTTCAAATCATTGAAACATAAAGTGGGTTGTTAATTCCTATGTTTATATATGCTTGGGATAATTTCAGCAGAGTACTTTCTTGCTTTTGGGTGCCTTGGACAAGATCAGAAAGGAAAGATACAGTTTTTCAAATTATGTAAAAATTTTGAATTGTTCGAGGAAAGAAGCCTTAAGAAAAATTCTAAGATTAATTTTGTAAACAAGATGGCTTTCTGACCACTTTTATGAGTTCTATTAGAACCTTTTGAAACCCAAGAAACTATTAGGAGAGAGTATGGTAGGTTTTACTGCTGCATCCCTATAGTCTATTTTAAAGTCAAGATTTCTGAACGATAGAAATACATAGAGAGGCACTTTCAAACTTGTTTGATCATGAAAAGGGAACAATAACTGTTTGTTCATACACCAATGAGCAGGGACTATGTTATTTACAGGTCAATTTCAGTTTTAACATAGAGCTAACTAAGCTTCATGTAATTGTCTCATTGGAATTTCATATAGTAAAATGTACAATTAAAACACTTCTAGCAATTGTCCATAAAGAACATAAACCTAGAAAATCATTATACTTATATAAAGCTTTATGTTCCATGATAGAATTCTTCCTTTAAGCAGGTTTGTTTGTTTTCTCAGTCTGCTTCAGCTTAACGAGCAGCTGTCCACGATCCTTCAAACAGACAGTTTGGATTTGGGTACCACCATAACTATGAACAGATACATATGTAGAGCCTGTCATAATTTTTCACACAAATTCACACTATCAATGCATTGATCTTGAAAACAAGGCACTCATATAGATTAAGGGACCACTCATTTTTTCTGCATTATAAAAACATCATACATGCAGGGACTTCTGCAGGCAAAAAAAAGATCAGCTTCAAAGTTATTACATTCACAGTTTATTCTACTAGGGTTTTTTAATATTGCCTTATGGTATAGTCGCTAGTCTATTTTTTAATTTTTCCTACTTACCATTCTTATACAGAGAAGCTGCTTGAAGAGGAAGATTGAGACACGGAGGAGCATCCCTTGAAGTTGCTTTCTTTCTTCTAGACCACATATTTTCATCAGCAAACATCCCTTGCATTGGAAACCCAACGTCGCCAAACTAATCAAGATACCATTTTGTTATTAACTGATCCATATTATAGACAAAGAATGTAAGATGAACAAACCCACATGATTGAAAACTTACCAAACATGGAAAGAAAACCTAATAAATAAAAAATTGAAAACAAGTTATGAAAGAAAAAACTGAGCATAAACAAACTTACGAATGATATGAGTAACTTAAAAAAAAAAAAAAAAAAAAATTATTTCCTTAACTCTTAGGGCCCAAGAACTCTGGACATGATTTTATCAAAAATGAAAGTCTTACCTTGGGCATATTGCAGAGACCTTAGAAATAGAATTAGCACATACTTCATTCGTACTGATCATTAAGCTATAGGCTTGGAATATAGTGCATCTTAAGTATCTGTTATGATCACTATGAACTGTATCAGTTTTCATCATACAGCTCTGTTTATCATGATTAACATTCCTGAGACACGAAAATAACATGATAACATAAATCAAAGAGCTGCCAGCCATCACGACGAGAACGTGGAATAGTTCTTAGAATGGTTTACATGAAGAAGCGTGAGGAACGCCAACACTTGCCTATCAATCTAAAATAGCTCAGAATTAGGGTTACGGCTTATTCATGCATGTGAACTTCAAAACGTGTCATAATAATGCAGGCCCATCTGTCCCTCGGTGCTTTTATAAATTAGCATTCATCAAGTTAGTACAAACATGTCTAAATCAGTTATTCAATCATCCATCAACTCTTAACCATTTTGGTCTTGCCTTGGACTTCATAGGAAACCCAAATTGCCTGAGTCACATGTTTTCAGTACTTGGTCTCGAACATCTAGATGAAGAAATAGTCCTCCTGCATATCGACACCACAATATATTCTTTTGATGATTTTGAAAAGGATTCCTTTCTTTAAAAGAAAATGATGTAACCCTTTTATTCTCAGTGCTCGTGAGTCTCTTTCAGTCCGTCCAGCTGCTCAGGGATACAATTCATCTTTACTTTGACAATTGTTTTCAGTTTTAAAGATATCTCTATCAATTCACTTATTTAAATTTACTTATTTATTTATTTTCATACCAGCATATTCGGCAAGTTGATTAGACAAATTGGCAATACTTCTATTTTTAAGTATTTCCATTTTGGATATTTAAGTTCTTTGAAATGGTCTTGGAAAAAAGAAAGCATCTTCGATAGTATATATCATCAGCTATACATGTTGCACTATAGTTAAAGGTATATTCATAAAAATAAGTGTCTATATTTTGAAGGCTTAAAAAGATCGGGCCTGCAACTCAAATCTTTCAGTTCTAATTTGCATGCTAAAAATTTTATCATTTCATTTATAAAATATTGTTTATAACCATTCACATGTTGATTGTTGTTCAATTTTAAATATCAATTAAGTTTATAGGTTGATGGTACAAGTTAATCCTCCATATTTTATGGCTTATTTGAGAATCCCATGTGCAGCTATGTGGAAGTAAACTAGGATTGCCCCTTTTGTTGACAACCAGCCCTAAAACCTACCACACAACCTCTAGGAACTATACTATAATACTTCACATACAAAATTGGAGACCCACTTTATATACACTCACAAGAAACCATTTGAATAGACAACACAAATATTCATTTCCTCACGTAAGATAATTCATGTCCTTTACATGCAAAAGGACCTATACTTTCCCTATTTCTGCTCACATACATGAACTCTCAACAACTCAGTTATACACACTCTCAACCTATTTTTTCTCTCTCTTATGACTCACACATACCTTCACTTCTACTCATTTCTTGCACATGAAACCTCTCATTTGTCATATTGCCCAATCAATCTCGCATATGCATTCAACCGTCCTTCTTGCCTCACTATCTACATTGTGCTTCTTTCCTCGCTATCTACTTGACCTCTTGTGTACTCTTCACCTCCTCTTACCTCGCTACCCAAACAATAAAATAAAAGTTCTTCACCTCTTCCTTCCATATTACTTATTCAATCTCTCATGTGGTCTCTTGCTCTTTTGGCCTAGTCACAACCTCTTCATCTTTTCTCTCTTACACTCCCTCCTTAGATTTTAGACAATTGGCTTATATGTAGAGTTCCCTATGTGCATTTACTTCTACCCCACTATTGACCTCTACAATGTACTTTTTCTTCCCACTTGTGCCTAAGCCTTGTAGGTCCCCTCACTATCCACATACCTCCCTGCACTTTTTTCCTCTATCTCACAGCCTTCTCTACCACTTCTTTGTGCCCTACAACCATGAACTCCTCTATTTTCTTTCTTTTCTAGACTATCCCATTTATCTCTCTCTTTGGAATCAACCCGCCTTTACTCTTATTTGTTCTCCTCATTTCTCTCTCTATCAAGGCTTGTCTCTTTCGTTTATGCACAAAATTCTCTTAGGCTATATTAAATCCCTCCTTTCAGTCTTGACTAAGAATTGTCTTCCTTTCCCTAAATTTTTGTGCACTTCTTCTCAAATTCTTCTCTTTGGTTTCCTTGTCTTAGATCCCTCACAAATTTTTGAGTTTTCAAACTCAACTACTTTGTATCCTTGATAAGCACTAAAATATCTCATCAATAATATTTAATGCAATGCCCAAATATTTTATAAATCTAGTATGTTCATTCCTCTACATATGGTGAGATCTCCATCAACGTTGTCAAGTACCTCAAAACTTCAAATGGCTCCTTCTGTCCAACTCAACACTTTCACATAGTCCTTTAGATGGTAAATGTGTGCATTTCATTTCTCTTCATCCTCATCGTCTATATTTAGATCTTGGCACTATGTTACTCTAACCCCTTTCATGATATTCATGGTGTTGTTCCCTACCATTTGTTTCAAGCATTAAATTTCCATCCTCTTCATAGATATCATCTTTGTTTCTTTTCCAATTTAGCCTATTGTGACCTTTCATCCACTCACAATTTCTATGGTTTCTTTTTTCTACTTTAAATTGTCTTAAAATATTATATTTATCACCTTTGTTTCCATGCACATGTATCTCTTTTGTCACATTCTCTAGTACTATACCATATTCATGTGGTTTCTCAATTCTTCATTATCCCCCTTGTGCACTTCATAATCATACATCCAACACTCTCCCTCTTACAAATCTATAGGTTATTATTGTGTCTTCATCAGCTATCAACACTTCTACCACTACATCTTTCTCTTCTCAACCACATCTAATTTTACCACCACTTATTTAATCCACAAGGAACTCTAAATGGTACCAACTTTATGTTGGTCTTTTAGCTCTCTAACCTAAAACATAAGAACCTCAACCTCCATCCTTTGTTACAGATGTAATTATGACACCATCACTCATCTTTGTGACCCCTTTATCACCTTTCAACCTCACCCTTGTGTACCTTTTCATCCTTGCAAACTTTTTATGTGTGTGAATGTGCCTATTCACAAGTGCATCACTTCCCTTTGCAAAAAGTTCATATTTCTCCCATGGGAAAATCTCCAATTTTTATCAGAAACCTCTCCTATCATGACATCCTATTGTTGTAAGGGTTGTGGCTACAAGTGCCTCTACACTATGAGAGCTCCACTATTGACTAGAAATTAACATCTGGAGTTTCTATAAATGTATGGCTTCTTCAACCAATCAATTCTTCACCTCTAACCTATGCCAACTATTATTATCCAAGATGCTATTACAAATAGATTAATTCTATATTTTATTAAATGATAATGATGCACTATGTGACATATAATTTACATATTTTAGAAGACATAAATATATATACACATATGTATGTATTTATGTATATATATGTATGTGTGTATGTGTGTATCTGTGTGTGTGTATATATATGTGTGTGTGTGTGTGTGTGTGTGTGTATTTATGTATATATATGTATATACGTGTGTGTGTATGTATATGTATATGTATATGTATATACATATACATACATATGCATGTATGTATGTATGTATGTACATGTATGTATGTATCTGTATATACATACATACATACATAGATGCATATGTGTGTGTGTGTGTGTAAATATTATATCTGCAAATAACCTACAACACAACACTTCAATAACACATTGCATCAATTGTTAGTATAAAGAAGTCAATCAAATCAAACAATTGAAATTAAATTATTTCCTCCTAGTCATGAAGATTACTATCTAATTGAAATTGCTCTCAGAATTATGCATTAGATCAATAAATGACACTCGTCAAATGGAGGATTTCACTCAAATGAATCTAAATTGATGCAAATTGATCTAAAATGCAAGCTAATTTATTAAAATTATACATCTACATGATGAAGTGTGCATCTACATGATGAATTAAGCTAAGAATTAAGATGAATTTGATCTAAAATGGCGAATTACTAAAATGCTCTTAAGAGACAATTGCTATAAATGATCTAGTTGCAAATAGATTTTAGCATTATGTCTATGAAAATGATGGATGGATAGAAATTCCTTGATCGAGCTTGGTTTTATAGATTCTCTCTTCAAGGGAAAAGTTCAAATTTGAATTGTGTGCTTGAGATTCAATTGGAGATGTGTGGTTGATATTCAAACCTGAGCAATCCATGTCCTTCAATTTGATTGGTTGATGTGTTTACTTTGTGCCATGTGGAGAGAATATTAAGGATTTAATTAAATCCAATTAATTAATATCTTTAGCCATGGGTATTTTTAATTTTGATTTAATTAAATGGCTTAGGACATTAATTAATTCTTGCTCTTGGATTATTAACCTTTGATGCTTGATTATTTGATTTACAATTTCTTATTCAATTATGTAAGAAAATTGATTAAACTTACTCACACAAATATGATTAAGACCTAATTAGAGGTCTTGATTACGACCTAGGGAAATTTTCTTGAGATTAGGCCTTTTGGTTAGACTAGACCATTTTTTAGGTGATTACATCTACCCCTCTTTTAATTGATGTGCGATCAATGCATTGATTCAAAGAACATTTGATGTCTTATGTTGACAAGATTCTGATTGATTGAATAGTTTGATATGGATCCTGATGAAATTGATCACAACTTGTTGATGTTTGGATGATAGATTGAGACCAGAATAACCAATTTGATGTGAAGCGATGAAACTGATTACCTATCCAATGATGATTCTGATGACCTAATGAATAACCAATTTGATGTGATGCGATAAAATTGATTGTTTTCAGAAATATTATAAGAGATTGAACGAATAATCAGTTTGATGTGAAGTGGTGAAACTGATTAACGTCAAAAAGTTGATTGAGAACTTGAACAAATAACCAATTTGATGTGAAGCATTAAAACTTATTACCATCAAAAAGATGATCGAGACAATTAACTTGATATGGGTCTCAATGAAGTTAATTATCAGATGATGTTCTAATAAGGAGATTATCAATTTGATTTGATGCTATGAAATTGATATGCCCCTGGTGATATTGAAAACATTGATACTAATAAGATTGATCAATTTGATATGAGACTTGATAAAATTACTCATTCCAAAATTGATCGATTGATTTAATGATTAAAGATCACCAACTTGATATGAAATCTGATGAGGTTGATGCCCTTATTGAGGAGAATCCATTTTTTATATGAAACCTGATTTGAAGACTTGATTTGATTGATAACTTGACTGATGAAGAATTTTTGATGTCTGCAATCAACTGATTTGATGATTGATGAAGAAGATTTGAAAAACGCATTAAAATGCACTGATTTAATCAAATGATTACAAAAAAAAATTGATAATGCCCCAATTGTTGAGCTTTTATTGAAAATTTAATTGATGGTTTTATTGTGTTGATCATGCCCCCTGGGAAGCGAAATTGAATAATATCACTTGATTAAATTATTAAATCAAGAATTAGCCAATATTGAAAAATTTGCGACGATTTTTTATTTCGATTCTGAAAAACGTGATGAAAAAGAATGATACCATTTTGATCATTAGGGTTGATTTAATTTTGATTTGATGAAAGAATTGATTAAATAATGGGTAAAATGCCCCAAAAGGGGTAAAAAAGTAATTAATTAGGAAAAAAGTAGGTTTAAATAGGGTTACAACCCAATATTTACTATTCATTTTTACTTTTTCCTTATTTAGATTTGAGAGCTCTAGAGAGAGAATATGTTGATTCTTGTTGAATCCTACCATTTTGAGCTAATTAGGAAACATTAGAGACCTACCCACTATGGACCACCGGTATGTCAGCATTCTCAAGCATTTATTTTTTGTATTAATTATTGTTTTTGTACGAAAAACATGCTCAAAATAGTTATTTTCATTCTATTTCATTTACGGAAACTTTGGTTTCATTTCCCATCTTGATCCTTTCATTTTTATCTTGTTCTTTCATTTACGATAGAAGTTGTTACTTTTGCGATAAAAACCCTTTGGATTGTTTCTTCATTTATCATAGTTTCTTTTTCGTTTACCATCAAGGACCCTTCACTTGCGGTAAAGTTTCATTTACCATCCTTTCCCTTTCGTCTACAGTTGAGTTCTATCATTTCTAGAAGACACCATGTCATTTCCATATTTTTTCTTCATTTATGATAAACATAGCTGCATTTACAGTGTATTCCTTCATCTGTGGTATAAACTCTTTCATTTCCTATTGTCCTTTTCTTTAGGTCACTATTCCTTCATTTCTGGACAGTGAACATATGTTTGTACTTGGATTTGTGATTTTTTGACCTGATGTCAACTTTGATTTCCCTTTGAGTAATTTTTTTGTGATCATTTTGCTTAGCATGTCTGATGACTTATGTCTGCCCCTTGTGCTTGTTTTTTTAAGCATGATATTAGCATTCTTAGTTTTTGCGGTCTGTATCGCTGAGTATTTAGATTGATTAGATTCCTTACTGATGATGAGTATAGAGTGATTTTACAGTGTGACCTATTCCATCTTCTTGATATACCCAAGTACCAGGTTAATCGAGGGTTGTTGACTACTCTTGCTGAGAGATGGAACTCAGAGCACAACACCTTCCACCTTCCTATCAGTGAGACCGTCATTACTCTAGAGGATGTCTACATGATCCTTTAGATTCCTATTGTTGGTGACATTGTATATTATGATCAGACTGACCTTGATAGGGTATTGTTGCAGCTCTCCAAGTCTTCAAGGATCCATACATTGATAGACAGACTATCTTTTGGGAGCTCATGGATGCCCATTATACTACTCTTCCTGTTGTTCTTTTTGGATTGATTAACGGTTTTCTAGTTCCTAACCGGAGTGCTCAGGGATTTTCATGTGGTTGGGGCCAATTTTTGGAGGACTTACTAAAAAGACCTAGCTGCTTCACATGGGGACCTTGTTTACTTGAACATCTCTATTGTGAGATCCATCAAGTTGTTTATAGATATTATTAGAGTATGTTTGTAGGTGTGATATTGCTACAGATCTGGGCCTGAGAGCACATCCCAGTGACAAGACCAGCTATTCAACAGGATTGAGAGGAAGAGGAGACATATATCTATATGTATGGTGGTGACATGGAACAACCTCGATTGGGGTGATTTGAGTATTGGCACCATGTGCTTGATGATATGAGGGTATGTGCAAGATCATGGGGGGTCAAAAAGTGGCGATGTGAAAAAATCCACTTTTCACTTGTCCAAAAGTGCACGAAAACATTTGTTGACTTTTTAGTAGGCCTAGGTGTCAGTACACCTGGGAAAACCTAACACCAAAGCACAAGCCTAATCGGGTACATGATATTTTTGAGTACCTAAAAATATTGGGTACCCAATTTTTTTGGGTACCCGAAACCTGTGGCATAAATCAAAACCCGCGAGCCACTTTCCTCATTTCTCTCATCGTTTTAGGTTTGGAAAACGGCTAGAAATATCCTATACACAATTTTTTCGGTACCTGATTGCTCCAACAACAAATTCAACTCTACAATTTATCCAGTAAGTAAGTTCTTGCTATATCTGGATTTATTTTTTTCATTTTCATGTTAAATGTAGTTTTTTTGGTAAAAATGGGGTTTTGTATTAATTTTTTTAATAATATATGAAATCAATTTGAAATTTATATTTGTATATTATTTAATCAGGCATGGCTGACAACAATGAAGACAATAACCCTCCCTCACCAAATAATGATCCCCAAAACAATCTAGAACCACTTCAAAGCCCTCAATCTTTAGAGGATTTGATAAAAGAGAATTTGAACACTATACGAGGCTTCAAAAACATATATAAGAATATACCTACATTAGCTCCTATGCTTGCCACCCTTACGCAGCAACATAATGCTGCTTTTCATTGGCGTGATGATATGCACACCCAATTTGATGACAGGCTTGACCATGATGGGATTGCTGCCCTTAATATAAGTAAGGAAGATATAGCCTCCCTTTTTGTTAATCTTAAAAGTTGACCCCAAAAAGCCAAAATTATCAATAAAATGGTGCACAAACGAAGCAATGCGCACACACTTTTGGGATCGCTGGTGGATGGTTTTTGATAAACCACCCCATAGCAATTTGGAGCTCC
>MU225437.1:1196537-1219517 GCA_018584345.1 Thuja plicata
ATATAATATATGATTTATAATGTAACATTTAATATTAATATATATTATATAATATTTAATGTAAAATGTATGTTATATAATATTTAATATATAATCTAATATATAATTTAATATATATATATAATCTATAATATTTATAATATATAATATAATATATAATCTATTATATAATCTAATATATAATATATAATCTAATCTAATATATAATATATAATATATAATTTAATCTAATATTATATATCAAAAAATGAGAGGGAGAAAGGGGTTGAAAACAAATTTAGAGGGAGAAAGGGGAGGGAAAGTTCAAAATTCAAAATTCTGCCGAGATTTTTGAGTACCCAAAAAAATTAGGTACCCGATTAGGCTCGGTATTGCTTTGTGCACCAAACCTACCTGGTCAACTCTTCAAATGTCCCAAAAACATGTTTTTCCCCTGTTTCTCTGAGTTTCAGACTTCGACTATGTAGCAAATGACTTTTTCTTCACCCAAAATTGAAGAAACAAAAAGGGTATTTTAAGGAGATTATCAGCTTTCTATCAATATAATTGCTGTCAAATTTTGAATTCGGTAAGTAATTATTAGTTATTTTCTAATTGAGTTACCTCTAAAGTGCTGATTTACATACTGATTGAAAAATGGCTATAACTTTCAGACGGTATAACATTTTTGAAATCCAAAAAATGCGTCACATTCTATGCTTCACCTACTATAAGGGAGATTTTTTTTTTTGAATTTGGTAAAGTTTTCAATGAGTTAAGGTGGTCAGACACGGGAGTTTTTTATTCTGAAAATGTTGTAGCAGAAAATTCATAATTAATTATTTTTTAGGAATTAAATTACACAAAAATATGTGTCACATCCAGGCATGAGTCTACTATGTATATCTAAAATATTATCATTTGATCATGATTAAGGTGGTCAGACATACACCTATTTCTTATTTTTTTCCTAAAATTTTTGTAATACTGCATTGAAATCTATACTTTTCACCAATTATATTAATATTTTTTCAGAAAAGGCCTAGTATTTTAGAAACTACATTCAATTTCCTACATATTCTATTCTTACAACTTTTTGGTATTAAGTTGATAGCTAGTTCAAATTTTCACATCAAATTGACTAACCCTGATTTGCTGATTTTTCATTGCCACTTAAGGGCATAGTTTGGCCCCTCATGATCTTGCACATACCCATGACTGTTTTAGTTTGGAAACCATATGTATATTGTGAGGAGTGGTGCAAGGATAGGGTGGATATGCCCTTTATATTCATAGGTCAATTTCTGATTGGTTTTACTCATTACATTGTTGAGAATTTTATGACTACCCAAGTGTTGAGGCAACATGGCAGAGTAGAGGGTGCACCACAGGGCATGGTTTCATATGTTCAAACTAGAGATGATGAGATCTAGTGGGGTCCCAAATTATTCTATGAGTTTTCAATACATGAGTATCAGGAGTTGGTGGCAGTAACTTGGGATTATGTGCCAGAGATTGTAGATGTTGGGATGACTCCTTATGCGTGATACTTTTCTTAGCATCCCTTCCCGATATTGACTACTCTAGAGGAGGTTCCGCCTGTCTTGGATGATGATGACGATGATGATGATGATGATGATGATGATGATGATGGGGGAGAAAGGAGAATGGTGAGAGGTCACGGAGGGAGATCACCAACTGGGAGAGACGGAGGCAGAGGTGATAGGGTCATAAATAGGGTGTTGGATAGAGCTCAGAGAGATGTAGCATTACAATACACTAGAGAATCATATTATCAGGTAGCATACTTCATGGTTGTTCCAAATCCTAATGTGAGAGTACCACCTCATTCACAGGCAGCTATGTAGTCACAGGGTGTAGTTCCAACACCGATGAGATCAGATGCACCTCCATCTAACAGGCGATGTCCAGGTGTAGGCAGTCAGTTCTGATATACCATGGTGTATCTCTTCTTTATGTTCTCTAGATACATTTGTTCTATCTTGATGTATATATCCTTCATAGATGACATATGATGACATACTGTTGTGACATGTGATGACTGATATCAGATGATATCTTCCATTTTAATCTCATTGTACATTGATACACTGACATTTACATTCTTATGATATATGAGATGTAGTTCTATCTTATGCATATGTGATCCTTTTGATACTTTTATGATGTAGTTCTATCTTATGCATATGTAATCCATATGATATAGGATGATATCTGCCATTTTAATCTCATTGTACCTTTTATGTAGCAACGTAAGTATCAGAAAGGTGATACTTGCAATTTAGGATATAAATTCATCTATAAGTAACCAGGATCTTATAGCCTTAACCAAAATTAAAATAATTATTACAAATGCAGTCACACAAGAAAAAATTCATGTTCATACCTGAAAGCTATTTTCACTAATAATTTATTAATTTCTTTCTGGTTAGCGAATTCAACACTAGATATTCTTCTTGACTGTAGCCAACAAAGCAAGTCTTATTCTCCCCAACTCTCTATCTTTCACCTCCTCCATAGTGGATCCACCCTTTGGGAGTAGCCATGGTGGATTCCATGTGAGAGAATCCATGACTTAGCACTTGTGTTTATTCATCCTCTAGGAGTAGCCATGGTGAATGTCATGTTGAGATGAAGATATCATGTTGAGAGAATCTGTGATAATTTTTTGTTGTTGACATATATGGGTGTAGCCATTGTATTTTTCATGTTGAGAGACTCCATGATATGAAACTTGCAAATGATATCTCCTTTGCTAAGAGGGAGTGTTAATTTTTTTGGTAGCATTTGATGGGGATGGAGACAGAGATGGAGATGGATATGGAGGAGAAAGGAGAAGGGTGAGAGGTTACAGAGGGAGATCACCAACTGGGAGAGATGGAGAGAGAGGTGATAGGGGAAGAAATAGGGTCTTAGATAGAGCTCAGAGAGATGTATCATTACAATGTTCTAGAGCATCATATTATGAGGTAGCATACTTCATGGTTGTTCCAGATCCTAATGTGAGAGTACCACCTCATTCACAGGAAGTTTCACAGTCACAGGGTGCAGCTCCAACACCGATGAGATCAGATGCACCTCCACCTAACATGCGATGTCCAGGTGAAAGCAGTCAATTCTGATATACTATGTTGTATCTCCTTTTTATGTTCTCTAGATACATTTGTTATATCTTAATGAATAGATCCCTGATAGATGACATATGATGACAAACTATAGTGACATGTGATGATTGATACACTGACATTTTCATGCTTATGATACACTGATACACTGCCATTTGCATTCTTATGATATATGAGATGTAGTTATATCTTATGCATATGTTATCCTTATGATACTTTTATGATGCTTATGTTTATGCTTTTCATGTATGATAGGGATGCAGATGGACGTGTGATGTATGCATTTACTTTGATACTATTGTGCTGATGCAAATGAGATTCCTTATATCATATGCATGTGATATTTAGTATGTAGTCAATGTACTTTCTTGATGCAAATGATGAAGCACTTGATATGCACTCGCTTTTGGTTCTTTTCCATGAATATGTTATGCATAATGTAATGATGATTTTTTTTTTTTTACTTTTATGATGTACATGCTTGTTACGATGGATATGAAATGCAAATGTTTATGTTATGGTTATGCAAGTGGATGCAATGCATAATGGATGAAATGGATAGTTAGATGGTACATGCTATGGATTTATGAGTAATGCTACTAACATGTGATGTAGGTATGTTTTTTATGTCAGTACCATTAGATACTCGATCATGGTCAGATATGTTTGATGATGTTAGCATATTAGATTTCCATTTTGATATTGATGTCATTTCCCTTTGATTTTCCTTCACAAAGAGATTCATTTTTAGCTTAATCAAGGAAAAATTAATGAAACACTAAATGAATCAGCCTATTATGAAAATTTCATGAAGGCTTTGTCATTTCCCTTGATCTTTAGTTATGTTTTTCATCATTGAGCATTTTGTAATGTAGAAGTAGATATGACCACCAATGGCACATAGTTATCCATGATGATAGGAATATCACCTTCCTTTTCCTTTTAATCATGTACGAATACCACTAGTACTCAGGTGACTGGTGATATGAATACTGATTGGGTATGTGTAGGCTCATGGTATACCAAGCTATGGCCTTAAGTGCGAATGAAAAATTAGAAAACTGGGGTTAGTCAACTTGACGTAAAAAGTTGAACATCTTATCAACCTTATGTGAAAAACTTGTAAGAATAGAATCTATAGAAAATTGAATGTAGTTTCTAAACTAGACTAGCCCTTTTCTAAAAAAAAATTAATCTAATTGTTGAAAATTATAGATTTCAATGTAGTAGTATGAAAATTTTAGGAAAAAGGATAAAAAGCACATGTATGTCTGACCACCTTAAACACAATAAAATGATGATATCTTTTCACAAGATTCTAGATATAAGTAGTAGACTCATGCCTAGATGTGACACATTTTTTGTGTAATTTTTTCCTAACTAAATAATTAATTATGATTTTTCTGCTACAACTTTTTCAAAATACAAAACTCTCGTGTCTGACCACCTTAACTAATTCTAAACTTTACAAAATTTAAAAAAAAATCTTATAGTAGGCAAATCATAGAATGTGACACATGTTTTAGATTTCAAAAAGGTTAAACCGTTTGAAAGTTATAGTTGTTTTTCAATCAGTCAATCAATCATTACTTTACAGGTAACTCAATTAGAAAATAAGTAATAATTACTTACTAAGCTTAAAATTTGACAACAATTATATTAATGGAAAGTTGATAATCTCTTTAAGAAACCCTTTTTGTTTCATCAATTTCGGGTGAAAAAAGGTTTTCAGCAACATGGTCGAAGTCTGGAGATCTGAGGAAATATGGTAAACATGTTTTTTGGGTTGATCATCCACGTTTAGCATGGCAAAGCCAAAACCCAAGGAAAATACCAAGGCCAATCGGATATCTGAGTTTATCTGATATCTGATATGTCCTCCCCAAATTCTACTCTCCATTTGAAATTTCAACATTTTTATTTCAATGTTATTTTCAATTTTGATTTTATTATTTTAGTTTTTTATAGATTTCATTTTTAATAATATTAGTATTATATAAAAACTAGATGATAATAGAATTAGAAATAATAAATTAGTATTGTATAATAGTATAATAGTAGTATTATATTATATAAATATTAGTATGATTTTTAGTATAAAAAAAAAAATTTGTTATTTTTATCGATAAAAGGCCGAGGCCCATAGATTATAATAATATTAAAAATTTCCAAGTTTTACAAAAGACTCCATTCTCTGCGGGCACTGGTAGGAAAGAATGGAGAAGAAAACCTCCAGTCTTGCCCAGGACCCTAGGTCCAGATTATGAATTACAATTATTATGAGGGCATTCCCTCGTTTACAGATTAGAATGAAGGCATTCCTTCATAAAGTTACAAGATATAATACCAATTCTATAAAATTCTAATTTTGTTATCAAATACCCAAGACAAAAATTAAACAAGCTTGTTGAAACCCTAAGGTTGGATTATTGGAAGTTTGAACTTTGTCCCTGATTCTTTAATTCCAAATCATGTCTTTGGTGTCCATTGCCTTTTCCTGCACACACAAACACTAGAGGAAACCTATCTAATGCTTTTTTATAATCGTTAGTTTGAAACTCCCTTAATATATGAGATATTAACAGTTTGGTATTCCTTGATTCAAGTTTTAGAACCTACTTATTTAGAGCATCACATCCATTTTAGAACGTTATTGTTAGGATTAAAATTAAATATTGTTCTACATAAATTAGTTTGACTAAGCATTGCTAGAAAACAGATAACTTGAAAACAGATGAATGAGTAGAATCTGAAATTGAATCGCATAGCTCTCTAATACTTCTACCTCTGTTTAAAGTAAGTAAGATGTCAGTACAAACATGTCATTATATATTTCTTTATATTTATATCAGCTATACACATTGATTAACACCTAAAAATTTCTTGCACTTTTAGTCGAAAGGAAAAGAAAGAGTACTAATACACAATCATTTTAAAGCAATACTATCTTAAGGTTAGCTTCAACTAATCTTCATATTTTGAAATTTATCTATTTTTCTATGTATTTATTATTCTACATTATATTTCTATCATTACATAGATTTGAAAACTTAAAACAAATGAAAACAGAGTAAATTCCAAAAATATGTCTTTGAGGCTAAATACCAAAGTATGTATTCCAGATTTTTCAAATTGTAGTAACATATCATTTATAAGTTCCTTTATTTCTCTAATATGAGAATAATATGAAGCATCTTGTTTCTTTTTACGTACTTGCTTAATTATATACATAATAAATTTATAATGTTTTAGTGATAGCATATCAATATAAATATCTCTATAAATAAATAGATATATATCTATCTACATAAATATATGTTTATATTATATATATTATTTATATATATATATATACATATATATATATACATATACATATATGTATATATATATATACATATATGTATATATATATACATATATATATAATATATATATGTAAATATATATAAATATGTCAATATACCATCAGGGGATAATTTCCAAGCGCTAGATATATCCCCTTAATAACACGCCTAACACCCAACTGACTCAGTAAGCTTCCCAGGGTAAACTTGTCAAAAACAAGGCTGATGAGTCTGCCAAAAAGATTGTTTTAATCCCAAACTTCTAAGATACAGACTTAATAACTAGAACAAGATCCAAGCTAAGACTTGAGAGTCTCTTAAATATATAAAGGGTAAAATGAGACTCCCAATACTTGGGAACCCAGTCTGGGGCTGTACAAAGCAAAAAAGAAAAAAGGGCATCCAAATTCTCTGGAGTACTTATGGCACCTGTTCTGGTTTAGGGCAATAACTCTAAATACCCATACTTCGGATCACTACAACCTACCCTACCCCTAATAAGCTACTATCTACGTCGAGAGTATAACTACTAAAAACCTCAACTAGAGGTTGTTGAAAATTGGGAGACCATAGGAAAACAGTCCATTGCCTTAAAAAGCATTGATTCAAGGCTTCAAGATGTCTATACTAAATATCCGATACTTCCCTGAATATAATTATAGATTTGTGACTAGTCATATATATGTAGTTGAATATGCCTGAGTCAAACTGATAGAATATAAAAGAGTATCTATAAATATGTGTGTGTGTGTGTGAATATATATATACATACACACACACACACACACACACACACACACACACACACATATATATACATATAGATATATATCTATACATATATATATGTACATACATATATATGTGTGTGTGTGTAGATATATAAATATATGTATATATATATATATATATGTATATATATCTATATATATCTATATATATATGTATATATATCTATATATGTGTGTATATAAGTATAGATGAGTGTTACTAAGCCGGCTAATGCAGAAAACCCTACATAGATTACATAGTTACTGAACTGCGAATGGAAGGAGATCACTAGGTAACCAGGAAAATAGAGGTGGGACAAAAAGCTCTGCCTGATTGTGGAAAAAGGCTAAACTTTATTTTGGGTTAGATAGGGGGTGCCATGATGGTTACTATTAAACATATTTTGTCTCTCAGAAACATAAAAAACTTAATGTACCCCATCAAATTCTTAAAAGAAATACTATTAGAGCTGAAGAAAACATCCAGTACTGCTAGCACTCCAATAGTCAATGTTCCTGAGAAAATATATTCAATCCTTAAAATTAGTAAAATCAGAGAAAAACCAATAGCTGGTAATTTAAAAGTAAGATTTACAATTCCTTACCCATATTTTATTCTTCATTCATAGAGAGAGAGTCAATTTCTACATTAAAATGTCTCCTTGGATATGGTATATCTAAATTGGTTCTAAGTTCAGAATTAGATTCCCAGACTCCTACTTGGTCTTCCAAAATGAAAGAATCAATCTAGTCCACTGCATCCGGGAGTTTAACATAAAAGAAACAAAAAAGGAAGTTTATATTTCTTCTCGTGGTAGGAGCCCAAGCAACAAGGAGATCTAGGTCATCTACTTGCAAAACTAGGAAGGTCGGGACTGTTCTACCTCCCACCAAAGATAGATCATAAAAACACAGTTTGGGTATTGTAAGATCCTCCCTAATATTGGCCAGAACTTTATCCAAGTCACCCAAGTAAGTATTTTTTAACAGTCTTCTGCAAAGTATCCCCAAAGGTAGTTTTTTTGTACCTTCTTGAAGGTCCAAGGCAATGAATAAAGTAGGAATATTCAAGTTGACTCTGTGCATATCCAAATTTTTGATACACTCCCTGCCCAGGATTCTAAGAACTGCCCTGATGACTAAATGATGAGAAGAAAGTAAAACATTTTTTATCCTTGACCCAGATATGGGTGTATCGAAAGCAATTTGAATTTGAGGACCCCTAATCTTGATGGACGTGGTAATATTTCTTGAGACTAAGAAGACCACTTGCCTAAGTTATGTCCCTTAAGAGCTGAAATATAGGGAGAGTGGCTCGAGAAGTATGTGACCATGTGGAGAGGAAGTGACATCAATTCATCTTCTACAGGTTGGCAGATTAACAATAAGAGGATATAATGAGATAAATTACAAACATATATGTCTCCATACATATATTTATATTAAATAAATTTTTATATATTCATAGAAAAATAAAATAAATTTATAAACATCAAATATATATAACACTATTAATGTATATAACCTTATATATTTTTCCAATGAATATATGAATATGTGTGTGTGTGTGTGTGTGTGTGTGTGTGTGTGTGTGTGTGTGTGTGTGTGTGTGTGTATATGTGTGTGTGTGTGTGTGTGTGTGTGTGTGTATATATGTNCAATGAATATATGAATATGTGTGTGTGTGTGTGTGTGTGTGTGTGTGTGTGTGTGTGTGTGTGTGTGTGTGTGTGTATATGTGTGTGTGTGTGTGTGTGTGTGTGTGTGTACAAATGTTTATGTATACAAAATAAAGATCAAAAGTTTGTTAAAATATACACATCTATGCACTTATACCCAGAAAGTTTCATTATCACTTCTTCGTTAATTGTTTTAAAAAAAAAAATTATATATTTTTAGAGACTAACCCCTTTCCTACTATCCAACAGAGAACTAAATACTTTTCGGCACCATCCTTCACTAATTTTACTCTATTATACCACTATCTTTCTATATTTTTGGTTATCTACTAGCTGTAAATCAATATCTTCATAGATATTAACTCTAAGAGTTGCTAATTATGGGAACTGATTATACTTTAGGAGCCTTCATTTAAGTTCCTTATCCTAGAGGTGTCTTACCCTTGCTTTAATTTCTTGGCAAATTTTATATTACCCTCATTCCATATGATAACTTTTGAATGTCCATTTTACACAGTTATAGTGTCGTTAAGATAAATAACTTCTACTTATTAATCTGTGATTTCCATTTTGTACATTTAACTTGGCATAGTGTACCATATTTTAAGAATTTATCTATGAACAAAAAGATATATAATCCTTGTCTATATCTGTAACAACTTTTACATATAGTGTATATATATCAAAAAAAATTTACTTCTTTATAGAGTACTTTATCGACTATTCCACAGTACTTAACCATTTTCTTCTGAAATTTCTTACTTAAACTAATACGATACCATATCTCTTGCCCTATCCTCTGTCAATAATATAATCAAAAAACTTATATCGTCTATTACTAATATTTACTGAAAACCCTTATGGCTTACCACGAATTCTATTTAGTCCTTGTGGATCAAGTCACAGCTCCATTCATCTTCACTTTTTTCTATTATTATAATGGCCACTTCTTCTTCTCCCAAGTCCTTCAGCATTTTAGAGCATTTCTTCACTGATGGAGCCACTATACAAAATTTCTCCATTTTTCATGTTTTCCAGAACTTCTGGGATATCAAAACCCTTGTCATGCCGGTACTTAAGGAGCCAATCTTTGTCCATTTCTTTTTTCAGTAGTTGTTTAAACAGGAAATCCACATTTCTTTGCATTTTAGGCCAATGAGTGTCAAAGACCTTCTCATTTTTTAAAACAAGCATTGGAACCTGTTGACTATTTGGGATGTCTTTTAACTTTTCTTTTACCGTTTGCATCATTGTTTCTGGAAATGACACTATCAGCTAGTTACTGATGCAATATACCATATTCTCCAAACCACCCAAAATATCATCTACAAAAATTAACTGTGTGATCTCCATGATTTCACCCTTCTTAAAGCCTGCAAAGGTATCCAAGGCTATAAAAAGACCCACTATGTTTCCATTAGTCTGGAATGTGAAGGAATTATCAAAGTGTTCATCCCCCATACCCTTTTCCAAAGCTCTTCTAGCAGCTTCCGAGATAGGCTTCATAATCATGTTCCATCTCTCAGGTTTAATGACACCATGAAATGTCATAGCCCGATTATCACTTAGCAGATACGTAATAAGCCTTGATTCCATTCTTACTGAGAATTGATCTTCAACACTAGAAATATCCTTGCGAGTACTTGAAAATGCTAACTAAGCCTACTCTTTTCTTTAATATAGGACTCTGATTTCTTAACCCTAAATTAACCTTGTCATTCGCAAGCCCCTAGGCAATAATTATTGCCTTACTTAATTAAGTCCTTTATTACGGAAATACACACAAGTGGGTTTTAAATCAGTGTAACTTGCTCCTTCCTTTATTACATGAGTAGAAAAACTTGTGCTTGACTCATTGATCAAAATCATTAGGTGAGGTGGAGCCATGAAAGTCTAGGACTCCAATTTTTAATATTGATTGCAATGAAATCATAATAACTAAGGATGAAAGGACAGATCTCCTATGTATATATGTTTATAAATATATATGTATATGTGTGTGTGTATGTGTGTATATATATGTATATATGTATGTATGTATGTATGTATGTATGTATGTATATGTATATATATATATATATATATATATATAAACCTCTATATGACTAAAAGAAAGTATATTTATATATGTGCATATATATCTGTGAGTATATGTATAGGTGTGAATATATATATATACACCACTATCCATATAGATGGATAAACATATATGTCTATATATAAATATGTATATATTTGTATATAAATGTGTATGAATATATGTATACAAGATATGAAATTATGTGTATGAGAATCATGTGTTTATATGGGATAGACTTGATGTAAATGAAAGTACCAGTGTATAGGAGAGAAAAAGGGGGTTGTTTGCATATGTATAAAGATATGTACATGCATACATACCTACATACATTCGTACCTACATACATATGTACATAATTTCATATGTACATACCTACATACATACATACATACATATCAATGTACATACATACATACATACATACCTGCATATTTTTATACGTGCATTAATGTGACCAATCTATAAGATCAAGTGTGGTGTTGTTTTAGAGGGATGGTTAAAATGACCTTGGGCAATTCATGAGGGATTGGCTTCAAGATAGGGTGAAACCATCACTTCCTAAGTTCGCCAGTTGATCTTCTTTTCCATTTCCTTCTCGATAGATATGGTTCATGGTTATCTTTTTGAATGATTGACATAAGGTTAGAGCCTGTGAGAGGAGGGAATTTATTTTCCAGTTTGGTGTATTTCCTTTCCTTGAGGCATTGATAACAATTGCAGAGTCCCCCTCGATTTCTAAATTTTTTATCCCTAATTTTTTGCATAATTGGAGACCTCGAACTAGAGTCGTCATTTCAGCCCAATTATTAGTCTCAAATACAATATGGGCAACTAGAGTTTCCATTTATGATCCCGTGTTGTCATGAATAGTACATCCAATTCCTGCCTCATCAGGGTTTCCCTGAGATGCACCATCAAATTTAAGTTTAAACTAGCCTTCTGATGGTAAAGACCATTTACATTCTTTGCATTTTAGTTCCTTCTCAAGATTGCCTACATTGATAAAGGGTGGTAGAGAAAGACCAATCCAATTTCCGCGCATCTTTTCATCCCAATGACTCATAAAGAGATCTATCTTTTGTAATTTGGTTATTTTAGAGTTGATAGTTTCTATGATGGAAGCTTCTATTTTGTTAATAATTTGTTTATGATCCAATTTCTCTTCCTTAAAGATTCTCTTGTTTCTCTCTTTCTAGATTTCCCAAATGAGAATTGAGGAGGCCAAAATCCATAAATTTGCATAAATACTACCTTTTTTAATAGTAGGCCATCCTTGAAGCATAGACAAGAGGGAATTTGGGAAGGAAGACAGCCATCCTAAATTTTTTGAGAGCCATTTCCAGTAGTGGTTAGTGAAGGGGCAGTTAAGAAATAAGTGGTTTGTGTCTTCTTCTTGTTTTTTGCAAAGAGAGCATCTACTACGTCCAGAGAAACCCATTTTTTTGAATCTATCTGCAGTAAGGAGTCTATAGCTGAGGGAAAGCCAAGAGAAAAGACTGGAGCTTTAGGGAGATAGCTCTTGTTCCAGAAGAGGTTTATAGGGGTGTTTATTTTAGGTCTATTATATTGTTTGTTGATGAGGTTGTAACCCTCTCTTTTGTTGTATTCTCCATTTTTTGAACCATCCCAAACCAACCTGTCCTTATCATTATTGAGAATAAATTTCCTCTTTTTTAGAATATCTGTAAGTGACTTGTCCTCTTTAGATGAAATACATGTCTCCTTAAATGATTTCCATATCCATTCTTCCCCATTGAAGGAGATGTAGTTTATAAAGTGGGAACCAATCCTTACTTCTAAGCATTTTTTAAGATCTGGATTGCTTAATTCTTTTTCCAGAATATCATATCCTTCCTAGGATTCTGACCAAAAAAGGGCTTCATCACTAGTACCAATGTTCTAAGTTAGCTTATTCATAATGATGTGTCAGAATTCCAGCATAAATTTCCAAATCCTAGAGCCCTTAGGGGGGTTACTTTCTCTAAAAATGTTAATGGGGGAGTTGTCACATAAATATTTTGAGGTCAAAATCTTAGCCCATTTAGAATCTGAGTTCCTATACATTATCCAAATAAGCTTAGCACCCAAGGATTTCCCTTGGTCAACAATGTTTTTTAAGCCAACACCACCCTCATCCTTAGAGGAGAAAACTTTGTCCCAAGAGATCAAGGGGATTTTGGTCTTCTCCCCGCTACCTTGCCAGAAAAAAGTTCTTAGATGCTTGTTCAGCTCATTTTGTTTGTTTACAGGGACATGAATACAGGAGAGTTGGTAAGTTGGCATTGCTGCCAGCATGGATTGGACCAAGGTAGCTCTCCTAGTAGAGGAGATCCATCTTTCTTTCCATGTCAGCATTTTATTCTTAATTTTATCTATGGTGGGGTTCCATAATGCTGTGGATCTACTACCTTTCTCTAATGGGAGGCCCAATTATTTATAGGGTAGCACACCCTTTTTAAAATTGAGTATATGGCATATGTCCTCTTCCATTGAGCTGTCTGTCTTAAAGAAGAAAAGTTATGATTTATTCTGGTTGATTTTATGACCAGAGGCCAAGGAGTAAGTCTCCAGTATTCTCAGAAAGGATCTTGCTTCAGTTCTAGTTATTTCACCATACAACATCGTATCATCTACAAATTTTTGGTGGGTAGTAGATTCTAGGTCCTTTGTTATAGCTATACCTTTTAGATAACCTGACTCTATATCCTTAGAAATGGTGCACCCTAAGGCTTCAGCCATGATGATAAATAAAAAGGGGGAAATTGGGTCACCCTTCCTCAAACCTCTAGAAATGCTAAAAAAACTTCTGGAGTCCCATTAATTAGGATCAAGATCATTGGTGTGGAGATGCATTCAAAGATTAAGTTGATCTAGCTCTTAGAAAACCCAAAAGCCTCTAGGCATTTACATTATAGAAATCTCCAGTCTACCTTATCGTAAACCTTTTGAATATCTAGCTTAATAAGCATACTAGGATTTTTTCTCATTTGGACAGAATGAATGGCTTCATTGGAAATGATTAATCCATCAAAGATGGATTGACTAGGGACAAATCTGGTTTGTTCCTCACTGATGATTAGAGGAAGGAGTTTCTGGAGTCTTGGGGTAAGAGTCTTAGTAAGTAATTTGTATAATGTGTTACAGAGAGAAATCGGTCTGAAGTCGCTAGGGCTCTCAGGTTTATCATTTTTGGGGATAAGAGAGATGAAGGTGTTATTGACTTCTCTCAGTATTTGGCCCGAGTTTCTAACCCCTTCTAGAGCCTCCACGATCTCTTTCCCAATGAAGTTCCAGCATTTTTGAAAGAAAATGGCTGAAAATCCATCAGGGCCATGGGATTTATCTGTATTTATTTTCATCAATGCTTCATTGACCTCCTCAAACATGAATTTTTCAGTCAGTATTTTGTTGTGTTGTTTAGTTAAGACTCTAGGGATATTCTTCAATAATTTTGTTTGTTTATTCAGATTAGAACTCTCAAAGTTATTGAGGATATTGTTACAGTACTGGAATGTTTCACGTGCAATCTGTTTAGGATCAATGATTGTCTCACCCAACGCATCATTTATACTTGATATTTTGTTTATGCATCTTCCTTGTTTGGTGCTTTTGTGAAAAAATTTTGTGTTTCTATCACCAGATGCAAGCCAAGACTCCCATGATTTATGTCTCTAGAAAAATTCTTCTTTGGCAAATATGTCCTCATAGTAAAAAAGGAGTGCTTTTTCTTTTAGGTAGAGCTCATCATCCATACCTGTCTGAATAACTTGAGAGTTTATCTTCTTTAGTTCTTCGAGATGTAGTTTTGATTCAAAGATGTTGCCAAAATTTTTAGAGTTCCATTCAAGCAGTTTATGTTAAATGATTTTCAGTTTATTAACTACAATGTACAGCTTCGAACCTTTCAGATTAGGTTTAGTCCACCATTGTTCTATCAATTTCAAGATGTTAGGATCTTGAATCTGTACTTGTTCAACTTTAAAGGGGCATTTCTTTAGTTTTGATTCCATGAGGATACTCAGTTGTACCGGGAAGTGGTTAGAGCCAGATATAGGAAGGTTTTAGCTGAAAAGGTATGATTGGAATTAGAGAGGCTACCTTTAAGGAAGAATCTATCTAGCTTTTCCACAATATTGCAGAAACCTTGCCTCCTGGTGTTCCAGATAAAGGAATTATCCTTGGTGGGAATTTCAAGGAGAGATAATCTTTCTCTCCAGCTAATGAAGTCATAGGCAGCCCTTGAAAGTATGTTATTACCACCTTTCTTATTAGTGGTTTTTCTTATTACATTGAAGTCTCCTCCAATGAGGTATAATTCATTCGGAAGAAGATTAAGGAAAGCCTTAATTTCATTCCCAATAGTTAATTTATCTCTATTCTGGGTAGGACCATATACATTTATAATGTTAAATGTTAGATTATTTCTAAAACTCTTAACTTTTGCACACATCCAATAATTTCTTCTCTCTAAAATGTTAATAGAGAGGCCACGAGGATCCCAAATAATTGCTAAACTGCCTGAGGCCCCAATAGCAGGGGAATCCTCCACATCTCTAAATCCTAACCTTTTTTTAAAATTTGTCATATTTGTCTTGTCTATTTTTGTTTCCTAAATTAAAATTATATCGGGTTGAGAATTTTTAATGCAGGGAAGAATAATTCACTAGTTGTTAGGGGCATTCATGCTCCTAACATTCCAGGTAAGGATATTCATGGCTGCCTGGGAAGGATCCTCCCCTTCCCTGCATTCAAAAGTGATGTAATTTTAATTTGTCCTATTGCTTCTCTGGGCAGAGATCTAAGCTCTAAGTTTGGTTTCCTGCCCCTCTTCTTTGTAATTTTTTTACAATCAGGGGAGCATCAACTTACTTTGTTAACAACAATGCCAAGAGATTCTGGATCAGCAATTTCCCAATTTTCTAGATTAACTAACCATTCTTCCAAAGCATCTTCCTCTGGTTCTGCAAAAATTATCCCTTCAATGAGGAGCCTTCTCTGAAGGTCTAATTCCTCATTGGCATAGATCTCATCCAAAAAATGATCCAACAGTTCATTAGTTAAGGATTCTCCTATGTAATAAGCTATGGTTTCAACATCTTCATGAATTTTGTCCTTATTGGTGGTTTCCTTACCTTGGAATTCATTTTCAGAGATTTGATCCGTCGAGGTCTGGTTTGATTGGTTTTCCATAACCTTAGTATCTATAAAGATAGAACAATTCTATTGAGAGATCATTTTGGACTCAGAGTGGTCAATGTTAACAGGAGTTCCTATAAAATGGGCATCAATTATTGTTTCTAGATGAGAAGGAATCTTTAACATGGTGGGGGTAATAAGAGAGTAGTCAGAGAAAGAGAGTCCTGGAGCCATAGGTGATGCATTACAGGGAGGAGTAAGAACATTTGGTAAAGATGGATGATTATTAGGATCTCGAGGGGTGTTTCATATTTTGGAACCTGGAAGGTTAGTGGCATGGGTTATATTGAGGGAGGAAACATGTTGGTTTGAAAAGATATTCTCTAGTGGTATGGATGGGGAAACCAAGAAGCCACCGTAGTCCTCAGTGAAAGTAATATTAAGCTTGTAGGGTTTGATAGGTTTTGATAAACACTCATTTTTGGGCAAAACAGCTGCATCACCAGTCGGCATATCTAGATCATCTATGTCTAGGTTAGCATGAGAAATTATTGGATTGATTATGTAAGTGGAGGTCTTTCCTTTAATGATTACAGGTTTGAGAGTTTTTGTATTCATATTCATTCTAACAATACTAGCCCTTTCAGAATACAAAAATTTTGTATCTACAAACCCTACAAATTTACCATATAGATTCCCAATTTTCCTTAGAAGTTCATCATTTAGGAATTCAACTGGCATATTTTTAAGCAAAATGATTCTTTCGACTAAAAAATCATTTTAATTAAGAGGATTAAATAAGGGCATCCAATATAGCATGGTAAAATTGATATTTTTGTAACTAGGGCATCCTTCCCGAAGTAATTTTTCTTGGAGTTCTTTATTTTTGTATATCAAGCAAATGAAATTCTCAGGAAGGGTAACGATACTTACCTTATCATTCAAATTTTGTTCAAGCCAAACCGCAATATTTTCAAGGGAAGAGCCCACTCCATTCCATCTGTAGATCACACCATAACATGCACACATCTCCTGGTTTTTTTTCTATTAAGCCGTCGAAGATCACCAAGGGAATTGCATCCTCATCATGGCATATGTTGATGTATGGCACACTTTGCTAGTGAGGAGGAGTGTAGGTAGAATTAGTGGGCAACGCCGAGGGTGGAGAGCCGTGAGAGAGATGAATGGGATTTTTTCTATGATATGGTATTAAAAAGGTTTCTTCAATGTGGTGGGGAGTAAGGCGATCAAGGAGGGGATACGATTTCAGAGAGTTTAGAAGAATGTCTAGGTTGAATGGAGGGACCAGGATGCAAAACCCCTTAGGGTTTCTGCAAATATGAATGAGTGCACTTGTGGGGAGAGGGATATTTAAGATTATTCAGATTTTGTTCTAAATCCAAAGGCCGGGGGCATGAAAAGATATTATTAATGGGTAATGAGAAGGCCAGATTATGAGGGCGAGGGTTTGAAACAAATTTTTTTTCTGACGGGCCCGTTTGGCATTTTGAAATTGAGTAGGAACCCAAGAATCAACCAGAACTGGAAGGCGTCTTTCCCATAAAAAAACCCTAGGAGGAGCCCTAGGGGAAAAGAACACAAATTCATCCTTGAGCTTGCAAGAGTGCGGCAGAAGATCATAATGACCTGAATAAATTGAGGCCAAAGAAAAGCGAGAGCCTTTCAGAGCATATTTTCTCTTCGAGAAGTATCAAATTTGAGAGTCCAGCGAATCAATTGAGCAAAATCGAAAGTTCAAACGCGAGAGTAGAGCCATTTTTAGTAATATTAGTATTAATATATTATTATTATTTATATTAGTATTATATTATATTATATATATTAGTATTATATTATATAAATTAGTATTATATTATTATTATTTATATTTACTATTCTACAATAGTATAATATTAGTATTATATTTATTATTATTTATATTATAATAATAATACCTAGGAGAGAGAGAGAGAGAGAGAGAGAGAGAGAGAGAGAGAGAGAGAGAGAGAGAGAGNTATTATTTATATTTACTATTCTACAATAGTATAATATTAGTATTATATTTATTATTATTTATATTATAATAATAATACCTAGGAGAGAGAGAGAGAGAGAGAGAGAGAGAGAGAGAGAGAGAGAGAAAGAGAGAGAGGTATTATTATTATTATATTAATACTAATGCTAATATCATAATATTAATATTATAAAAATGAAATCTATAACAATAATTAAAAAATAAAATTAAAATTAAAAATAGCATGGTAATGAAAAAGTTTAAAATTGCAAATGTTGAAATTTTAAATGTAAAGAAAAATTTGAGTAGGACATATCAGATATCGGATAATATCAAATATCTGAGTGGCCTAGCTGGCATCCAAAACCATATAATTATTCTTTGTGTCCCTTGTTCCGAGAACCGCATTTTTGCAAAGAATTTTACGAGGTTAGAGTTGTGGAAGACAAAAAACAAAATTTTTACCCTTTTTGTTGGAAATTTCTTGATTATAAAAGGTTTTGCATCACCTTTTTGGTCTCACCGTGGGGAGTACTAGTCGTCAAAATCATAAAAAGAAGAGGAATCTCACAAATGAAGGGATTGAAGTGTATAGATAAAGGGATAAGGTTGGTCATCAGAACAAGAGACATGGTATGTTAAATATTAATGAAAATGAAGCCATAGGCCCACCCTTAAATGTGGTTTCAAGTGAAGAAGAACATGAATTTGAAATGATTTATGACAATAATATTAAAAATGACAATGTATGGATTGAAGATGAAAATATAGGATTTGAAAATGAACATGTAGATGTGGACAATGGAAGTGTAGACATTGGAAATGACAACCCACTAATTGAATGTGAAGGAATTGACAATGATAATGGTGGACAAGAACCAAATCAACATTACACATCTCCAAATTATATGATTAATGAAATCCCTTGCGAGGAAGAGAGACAAAAATCAATTTTGAGACCTTCAAGGACAACAAGATGGTTACTTGAAATTGATGAGAACATAACAAGCAATTTCAATGGAAAGAGATCACAAAGAACCGTTTGGTTGTGGGATTTAAGACTTTTTGATCAATTTTTTAGCCACAAGACATTTTTTGAGCAATGTCAAATTTTTGTGCAGTTGTTAAAGATGTAGAAGATGACACTTATACTAGTAACATTGAAGATTAGTGTGAACAAGAAAATGGAGAGGAATTCTATTATTGTGAGAAATATTTTTAGTGCTCTAAATTTCATTGAAGACTACCAAGGAAAAAAGACAAGAGAGCCGCTCGGAGGGTTATTACAGCCTCTTTAGTAAGTCATCATTTTAGAAAGGCTCATTTGATTAGACAAACTTCTGTTGACTTGAACCTAAATCATAAAACTTTGGATAGAGCACTTGCAAGAAGAGAAATACTTGATGATCCTCTTCACAGTGACACATGGGCTTATGGTGGGAGAATTCCACATTGTGATAAGAACCTTACCGATGGTGTGAAGGATTAAATTCAACTATTTTGGTAATCTAAATCAAGAGTGTCACCAAATGTGAAGGATTTTTTGAAGTTGATAATTTGCATTCGAGACCACACCCTGCATCCTAAACATTATTTGGGGGTGAGTCAAACAATGTTGTTCAAAACAAATTGTGACACATCCGAGATTAAAAATATCACACGGAGCTTTTGAAGCCTTCAAGCCTTTTTTGTGTACCTCTTAAGATTCAAATACTTGTTGTTGCATATATCATGTGGAGTTTTCAGTGCACCTATTATGATCCCTTCATTCTACTTTTTATACTAATGAAACATTGGAGGAGTGTGGTGCAAGTGCTCTTCCAAAATCATCAAGATAATTTGTAGATTATTTTTATGTCTTAGAGATGATAGTTGTTTCTCTTTTAGACATGATTTTTTAAATGACAAGTAATCAGAGTGTCGTGGGTTAGTGAAGTTTGTTTCATGTTTTCATTAGGGTTGCGAACACGATTTTGGAAAGACAACTGTCCAAAAAAAGGTATATGAAATAGTTAAATATACATTGAAAAGTGGAGGTGAAGGCTCTAGATGTGAGTTGGCTACAAAAGAATGAAATGTAGATGATTTTATTTCAGATTTCAAGAAGAATTTATTGTACGAGTATGCAAGGCATAGTCACATGTCTCAGTAGTTGGATCAACAATTTAGGATGCACATAAGGACACTTTCCCAATTGGAGCTATTATATCGGTCATTGACTTTGTAGAGAACTATACATTGAAGCCCCAAAATAAGTTGCAATCTCAATATTATAATTTTATTCAGGTTTTTAATTTTGTGCACATAACATATAGACATTCCTGTGATAGTATAGAAGATGACTGGAAGATAATTAGAGAATACTATTTTTATATGAGTGATGATAGATTTCACTCTCACGAGTATGTCCAACATTGATTTTAGAATTGTTTTAATTGGGTGTGGGAAAATGATATTTATATGGATAGACATCTCATTTGGTCAGATAACTGCACAGGTCAATTCAAAAATTATCGTATGTTTTATTGGTTGTGTAGAATGCATGTAGAGATAGGTGTACCTCATATTTAGAGTTTTTTTTAGGTTGGACATGGAAAAGGGGAGCATGATGGAGCAGGTGCATGTATAAAGAGAGCTATAGTTAAGGAGCAATTGAGGATTTTAGGTGTAGAACTCCTTCATGCTCGTTCTATTGTTGATTGGTGGTGTACTTCAGCATTGTCATAGGTGGGACTCTTGATTCAACAATGTGCAGATTATTTTGGTTGGTTGAGTTGGGAACAATAGGAGATAGGTTGGATTGTCAGGTAGTGAAAGATTCTTCAAAAACACATTCATTTTGAATCTCATATGCTAGTACATAGACATTTGGACACAAGAGTTGGCTTGTTTTTGTCCCAGGTGTCTTCAGTGTGATTGGGATCAATGTGAGTCAAGTGAGTGTGTTGATACATGGGATCTACATTATATAACTCCTTTATTTGTCATGCTCTCTATAATAAATGATGACATGGATTGTTCACTTGACTACGACCATCTTTTAGAACTTCTACAGCTAGGACATTTTTTGCAATGGTTACACCATAGGGGAATGATGAGAGATCAAATTACAGGTTAGTACATTGTGTACAAGGAAAGCAAAATCTTGCACAATCGATGATAGATGATTATATGTTCGCATATCCAATAGGTTCACGTGTTGTTGTAGGAACATGGTTGTGCATGTACATGATTAGAAAGAATGGTATTCATGTGTTTGAAGACTATGAGAATCACAAAACCATTCTCATATATTCACACCTTGTTATTACAACCAATGCTAAGTTGTTGAAACATCAAGGAAGACCAAAGACAAAATAAATTTGGACTATTAGTACTCCTGATCATGAAGAAATATTGAATACCCTCAAGAAGAGAGATGATCCTTTAGGAACACTTCAGTAGGTAAGTACAACTCACTGTAAGGTTTTCCATGTTCATTACGCTTACATTCAATACATTAATTTTAGTTTTCTTCTTCGTTTGTTTGAGCCAATAAAATTGGTTTTGTATGTGGATTGTAAGTGCAGTTGGATACATATATGATAGATATAGAAGATTGAGGTGTGAATTTGATTAGCTCATCAAAAATGATGGTAAAATTCACTATGAATTGGCTAGACATGTTCTTTGGTTCATTTAGTTACTTATACATTTATAATATTTTTGTCAATCTATAAACTTCTTTTTTTCTCTATTAACTTTTCTTGTGCCTTCGAAATGCAAGAATTGGAATGTAGATGTCATCGAGTACCATTTGTTAAACTTATACACTTTAGGAGTGGAAATGACACACTAATTATATAGGATTTTTGATATATAGTTGGGTATGTGCAAGATCATGGGGGGCCAAAAAGTGGCGATGTCAAAAAAATCCATTTTTCACTCGTCCAAAAGCGCATGAAAGTGCTTGTTGACTTTTTAGTAGGCCTGGGTGTCAGTACACCTGGGCAAACCTGACACCAAAGTACAAGCCTAATCGGGTACCTAATTTTTTTGGGTACCCAAAAAATTTGGGTACCCGAAACCTGTGGCATAAATCAAAACCTGCAAGCTATTTTCCTCATTTCTGCTGCTCGTGGCTACATTCAGTATTTTCATTGTGAAAACATTAAAACCCTAAATTTAATTATGTTTTTTCATTACTAATTCTTTAGATAATAAAAGGATATATTTTTAATCTTGCTTTCATTGTACAACACATCTCAATAAAATTAATTAAATTAAACATTCGATGAAACATTATTTTTTCAGGACTTGACAAGAAAATAGCAGCACTGTTGAGCAGGGCACTTGGAACCCTTTTGTTTCTGCCAAAGCTTTCAGAATTAGGTTCTTCATTCTTTTATTTTTTTTCCAATATGAATTTGTCATCGCAAAGTGGTGTGTTTTAAGGATTGTAGGCAAAACAATTGTTGGTAGCCATGACTGCCAGTTTGAATCCATGGGCAGAAGAATTTGTTCCTCCTCCACAATACCCTCTGAATTTGCCATCGCAGAGTGGTGTGTTTTGAGGATTGCAGGCAAAAAAATTGTTGGTAGCCATGACTGCCAATTTGAATCCATGGGTAGAAGAATTTGTTCCTCCTCCATAATACCCTCTAAATTTTCCATCGCAGAGTGGTGTGTTTTGAGGATTGCAGGCAAAACAATTGTTGGTAGACATGACTGCCAGTTTGAATCCATGGGCAGAAGAATTTGTTCCTCCTCCACAATACCATGGGCAGAAGAATTTGTTCCTCCTCCACAATACCCTCTAAATTTTCCATCGTAGAGTGGTGTGTTTTGAG
>MU225437.1:1247560-1264582 GCA_018584345.1 Thuja plicata
TATATATATATATATATATATATATATATATATATGAGCTCATCTTTTGGTATCATCGCATGTGTCACATTTTTTATTTTTTATGAGATATTTCCTATATGCGTAGATGTTTAGATGATTTAGAATGTATGTAAATGAATGAACATGTTTGGAATAGATATAAATGTATGAAATGCACATGTATGTAGATGCACATGTATGTAGATGTAGATTTGTATGCATGTAGATGATTTATGTGAATGCACTTGTGAATGGAAATATGTAAATGCGATGTGTAAATGATAATGCAAATGTAATGTATATGGTACTAACATCTCATGTAGGGTGTTCAAATGTGTGATAGATGCTAACCAAGAGAACATGTGAAGAATCGAGAGTGAGGAACAAACACTTGTGTAGTCCTAATGAAACCAGGACTCTGAAGAATAACTCCCCAATGTACAAACCCAGGATAATGCAATGAAGTGAACATCGAACTACTGCCACAATGCAAGTCTAGAATGCAAAATGCAATCCTATGCTAGATGCAATCCCTAGGACATGGTTGTGAGACCCATCGTATAATCATCATCATTGACCATTTTTGGAACATCAGAGTCGATACAATCCTTACGGGTGCCCTGCGACCATAAGGATATGAATATGACTTTCATCGAATAAAATGTAGAAAATGAACATAAGCACCAAGGTACAAAAGCCAAGATGACCTTAACATTGTTTCCAGTTGATATTGCAAGAGTACACCAGTATCGACGTATGCAAAGCCAAGATAATCATGAGTGTGATCATGCATAAACAAAAAGAGCAATAACAGTCAAGGAGATAGTACCAACCTCACCATGGTGTACAAATAAAAAACATCAAGGGATGTGAGGCTTTTCCACCTTAATGCGGGAGCTCTTATCACATACACCCTATTTATTTGACATTTTCAGATCATTGAGACTACACCAACAAGCAGCAGATAAAGAAAATATCAATGAAATCCATGAGAATAGATAGCATGTACAAAGAAAGATTCAATCATAGCTCATCCAATTTCAAAGTTTTTGAATATGTATGTGTATAGGAGTGTTGGAAAACACCATTGTTCTTGCGAGTGCATTGTGTTTGATTATCATCGAGAGATGTTTACATTGCGATATCCAATGTGTGTTAAAAAAATGTAGATGTGTCCAAAGATAGTGTTGAAAAACACCAGTTTGTGTCAGTAGAAAGTTGTCCTTCAGAAATGACAAGATTACTGAATCGGGTGTAAACCAAAGATGTGATCAAATTGGGGACCCATGCCTCCAAGTAATGAGGACTAACTTAACGTATGTTGCAAGGAAAAAATAGATTTGGTTGCCCCCAGGCATATGGAGCTGAATCAGTATCAATTTAGTAGGGTTCACGGAGGAACCAAAGTGTCACGAAAGTGACCAAAAGCTATGTACAAACTAAAGCAAAGGATCGTCAAGACTGAGTATCGATAGATAGAGTGTTTGAGTATAACTCTAACTGTAACAGATGTGAGCAATCTCAATAGTACAACGACAGTAGGCCAACACAGTGAGAACCACTAGTGACTGACGCGAGAGAGATTCTCAAGTGAAGAGATCATAGTACTAGATAGACATCAGTAGGCAGACATAGTAAGAACCACTGGTGCCTGATGGGAGGGAGATTCTCAAGGTGAGAGAATGCAGTAGAAGCTGAGTGACAGTAGGTAGACGTAGTGAGAACCACTGATGACTGTCACAAAGTAGATCCCAAAAGGTAATAGGATAGTGCCCCCTAGACCAGGAGGGTTTCTCCGAGAGTATGACCAGTTTCAATCCATGTAAGTTGGTTTCTTGATGGGTAACTGAAATCATCCAAAAAGGAAAATGCAAGTAGGAAAGCAGGAAAGAAGCAAAGCAGGAAAGAAAATGCATAAATCCAAGTGGTGTTGCGATAGATATAGCAATATGGAACAAGAGGTGCCTTTTTACCAGGTCTTCACCTTCTTGGCAGGAATTCTTTTTTTGCTACCATGACGCTTGTTTGCCAGGTTTTCATCAATGGCACCTTTTTCTCTTTTTCTCTCCTTTTTTTATTTTTCAATTTTTTTATTTTTTTGTATTTTTGGAATATATGATTTTTTGGAGATACATAAAAGTGCCTATCGCTAGGTTTTCACTAAGATGATGATTTTTTCAGGGCTTTTACGATTTGTAGAATTTTTTCAGGACTTTACTATATACATGAGCACACTGAAGATGTCTCAGCTATAGAACCATTTCAGATGAAGAGCGTTGATGGGCTCTTTGATTTTTTCCCCGTTAGTAGTAGAGATTTGATAAGTGCCAGACCCAAACACAGCAGTGACAACATACGGACCAAGCCAATTTGGTTCAAATTTTTCTTTCTGTATCTGATGTTGTTGATTCTTGGGGTTCTCCCTCAGAATGAGGTCATCCACCTGGAAGTCTCTTGGTCAAACCTTCTTGTTATAGCTCTTGGACATCCTCTTCTGATATTCTCTAAGTTGATCGAATGCCACTTGCCGACATTCATCAAGTAGTTCTAGCTCTTGTAGCCAAGATATTATGTTATCATCATCAGTAATGAGGCCCTTTAGAGAGACTCGTAGAGAAGGAATATCAACCTCAATTGGTAACACGGCATCTACTCCATAAACCAAAGCATAGTGTGTAGCCTGTTTTGGTGTTCTTATGCTTGTCTTGTATGCCCAGAGAGCTAGATTGATCTAGAGATGCCAATCTCATCTAGATTTGTGCACTCTGCAATGCAGGATTTTGAGGATTGTCTTGTTTGATGCTTCCGCCTGTCCATTACCCTGAGGATAATAGATGGAAGACCAATGCTGATTAATTTTAAACTTAGAGCATAGCTCTGTCAATTCCTTGTTTTTGAATTGCCCCCCATTATCAGTGATTATTGCTGAGGGTGCACCATACCTGCAGATGATGTAATTGAGAATGAACATAGCTACTAATTTTCCATTGGCAATGGTGAGAGGGATCGCCTCCACCCACTTAGTAAAATAGTCTGTAGCTGTGATGATGAACTTATGTCCATTTGAGGATGAGGGATAAATCTGACCCACCAAATCAAAGGCTCATTGTTGAAATGGCCAGAAAGTAATGAAGGGAATAAGCTCCTTGGCTGGAGCATGAATCAAATTACCATGTAGTTGACACTATTTGCAAGACTTACCAAACTGTGTAGCTTCTTTTTCCATATCTGTCCAATAGTAACCAGCTCTAATAATTTTATGGGCCAGTGTCAGGCCGTTAGAGTGAGACCCACAGATGCCCTCATGCACCTCTACTAACACACGCTTAGACTCATCAGGTTCTAAACACCTAAGGAGGGTACCGTCTAGACCGCGCCTATACAAGTTGTTAGCTATGATGACAAACCATGAAGCACTGTGGATTAAGTGACATTTTTCATTCTGGGTGTAAGTGTCCAGAATGATCTGGTCATGAAGGTAGGAATAAATATGGTGGTAGTGAGATGAGTCATGTCCAGTGACAGAATAGATCATCTGGGACTCAGGGGAATCATAGGCTGGGTAGCGTAACGTCTCCACTAGGAATTCATGCTGAAAATCATTTTCTAGCATTTGTAGCATGGAAGCAAGAGTAGCCATGGCATCCGCCAATTTATTATCTTCCCTTGGAACTTGTTGAAATGTGGTTTGAAAAAAATACTTTCTGAGGTCATCGACCAACCATTTATAAGGCACCAGCTTGTCATCCTTTATCTGATAGATATCATTTACTTGATTGATGACTAACTATGAATCTCTATGGACATTGAGCTCATCCACTCGCCACTCAAGGGCGATCTTCATACCATTGATTAAGGCTTTGTACTCAGCAATGTTGTTTGTACAAGGAAACAACATCTTGTATGCTTTTGGTAAAGAGTACCTTTGAGGTGTAATGAACAATATCCCAGCACCTAACCCCTGTTGGGTAAATGAACCTTCAAAGAATATAGTCCAGGATCAATGTGTGAGAAGTAATATGGACTCATCTAGAAATTCAATGTTCAATGGTTTATGATCTACTAGAGGTGCTTTTGCTAATTGATCTGCAATAGCTTTTCCCTTGATAGCTTTTCTCTCTACATACTCAATATCAAATTCACTGAGAAGCATGACCCATTTAGCTAGTCTACCTGTGAGGGTAGCTTTACTGAGTAAATATTTTAGAGAATCAATTTTAGCAATAAGGCGTATAGTATGAGCCAACATGTAGTGTCATAGTTTTTGTGAAGAAAATACCACTGTGAGGCAAGCCTTCTCTATAGCAGAATAGTTTATTTCATATGAGACCAGAGTTCTACTAAAGTAGTAGATATCCCTTTCTTTGTTGTTCTGATCTTCTTGAGCTAATAGGACACACGGTGATGTATCTGTAGTAGAGATGTAAAGTATAAGCGGCTTCCCATGAATAGGAGGCATCAATATTGGTGGGTTTGCAAGATATTGTTTGATTTGTGTGAACCCCTCATCACATTATTTGTTCCATTGGTAGGTCACACCTTTGTGTAAAGTCTTAGTGAATGGTTGTGACTTGTCCGCCAATTGTGAGTTGAAGCGCCGGATAGACTGTAACCAACCTTGAAGTCCTCTCATTTGTCTAATATTCTTTGGTGGCGGCATTTCCATGATACCTTGAACTTTCACAGGATCCACTTTGATGCCTTTTGCAGAGATAATATAACTAATCAATTTTCCAGATGTTAAGCTGAATTCACATTTCTTAGGATTGAGCCTCAAACTGAACTGTTCCATGTGATCCATTATAGCACCTAGATCCGCAAGATGTTTCTCTCATTGCATGCTCTTAGCTAGAGTGTCATCAACATAATCTTCCATTGTTTTATGCATCATCATGAAATATGGTGGTGAAAGCTCTTTGATATGTAGCACCAGCATTTTTGAGGCCAAAGGGCATGACATTCCAACAAAAAGTGCCCCATGCACATGTGAAATCAGTTTTCTCTTGGTCCTCTAGCGCGATCTCTATCTGGTTTTAGCCAAAGAAACCATCCATTAGTGAGTACATTTCATATCCTACTCTCATATCTACAATCATATCAATATTGGGCAATGGAAAATCATCCTTCAGACATGCCTTATTCAAGTCTTTGAAGTCTGTGCATACTTAGATAGATTTGTCATGTTTTGACACTGGAACAATGTTAGAGATCCATTCTACATAGTCAATTGCTCTGATAAACACTGCCTTAAGAAGTTTTTCCAATTCATCTTTGACAAGTAGAGCCACATATGGATGCATTTTCTGAAGATTTTGTTTGAAAGGCTTGACGCCTGGTGCAATGGACAAGTGGTGCATGATTATATTAGGATCTAATCTTGGCATATCAGAATATTTCCATGCAAAGTTTATCTTTTTTCTCCAGAAGAATGTAATGAATTCCTCTCTTTCTGTCTCAGATAATGATTGTTCTAAATGAATGATCTGAGGCTCAACTTCTGTACCCAAGTTGATTGGTTGAGTTGGTTCAATAAGCATAGATGATCATTCCTGGAAATGACTTGGAAGTGTATCAAGTATCTCATCCTCAGGCACCTCAGAGAGTTTTTCACCCTTGGATACATATTTTATTTTGACTTTTTTAGGCTTTGACACTGCCACAATGTGGTTTTCACCATCAAAGTGCCTATTTTTTCTTCTTTTGATTTTGTGACTAAGATACTTTATATCAGCCTCAGTCATGTTGACACTTTCTTCACTAGTGGAGGACATTATAGGTTCGACAGCATTGAGGTAACAGGCAAGAGCGTAATCATTCTGGTACATAAGGACTTCATTAGATGGGGAGGGAGAGTTCCACTCTATAAGCTTAGGATGGTGGAGTGAAAGAGAAGTGATGGGTTCAAGTGCGTTCATAGTATAATCATCGAAAGCACAGACGAGCAAGTTGAGACCTAGAGCAATCTCATCCAAAGGTGTAGTCAAATTCCATTGACTCCTAGTGATTGTAGTAGATGACACATTAACAGTGATGGAATCAGACTCGTTTGACCTTACACAAGACCATTTACCTACATAGAGAAGGTTTCCATGCATGTGAATTGTATCTATATCTCTGTCAAAGGTGGCATATGAAAAGTTGTCAAACTCATATTCATGAGAGTTTATTTCATCATTAGGTGTCATATCAAGAACATGAGTGAATTCAACCCTTTGTCCCTAGTTTGGGTGAGTTCTGCCTAAAACTTTGGCTATGGTGAGATAAGCACCTTTTGACATATGTTCTTCATCAATTCTTGTAGCATCATCTGCTTCTTGTTTAGTGAGGAATGGCTGGGTTTTCTCCTGTTCAAACTGCTCTTGCAAGTGTGGTGGTATGTACAAATCACCCTGATGACCTGAATTGACAGTGTGCATTTCTTCCCACCGCTCATAGGTTAATGGAAAAAGTGGAGTGGTTTTATCAGAAGCATTGTCAGTCATGACTGTACTGACATGCGGTATAAAGTCACCTGGCTCAGCAAAGAATGCTGCCAGATCTGGAGGAATAGGATAAGGGAAGTAGTCTTCCTCTGAGCTATCTTTGGACTCTTTAGTGTTAGATGTATCTTCAGGTGTTCATTGTTGATCTGTGTGAGGTACAAATTAGTTTATCCCCAGTTGAAATGTCAGCTTCTTGAATCCTATACCTATAGATTCACGTGTTCGGTGACCAATAGCTTCAAGTGGTGCAATCAAACCTTTATGGTTCGCACCTATAGGACCATTTCCTTTGTACCCAAAATGTTGCATAATAGTTAGGCCTTTGCCATACTATTCAGGATTTATGTCACAAGATCGAGTGGTTTGTTCAGAAGTGTCCTCTCCTTTATAGATCCAAGCTTTGATAGCCATGTTTTCAGCTTCTTCTTCTAATCGTATTGTGGCCAGTACAAAGGTACCACCATATTTTGTTTGAGGAGGAACTGTAGAAGGTTTAGTGCTCTCAGAAGGTCTCCCAAAAGAACGTGTAGACAAAGGTAGAGATGTAATAGATAGCACAAGTTCAATCTGATATCCTCCCATGTCAGTTTCCTTGAGTATCAGACCCTTTTCCATGTCCTTTAGTTTAGTCTCGAGGAGCTCGATAGACTCACTATTGGTGGGTACAAAGATATTAGCAGATTTTGTGAGTGTGGTGCAATCATAGCGTGTATTAGTAGGTATAGTCACTTCAGAGCCTTGGAATGGGAACTTAATGCACTAATGGTATGTTGAAGGGATAGCTTGCATTTCATGGATCCATGTCCTTTCGAACAAAATATTGTATGCTAAAGGAATCTCAAGCACTTGACAAATAACATCTCTTTCAATAGGGCCAACTCTGATTGGAAACACAACTAGCCCCTTAGATTTTTGTTCTTCTTCATCATATGCTTTAATAGTAATCTTTTTGTGAGCATCTATGTAGTCTTCTCCATAGCCTAACTTAGTAAGGAAACTAGCAGAGAAAATGTTGAGGCTAGCACCGTTATCTATGAGAAAACGGTGGACGCGCTTTGGACCAATCATGACTTCAATGTGCAAAGGGTTGTTGTGTGGGTGACTCAAAGAATGGTCATCTTCCTCAGAGAAAGACAAGTAATGCGAGGAGGTCAAGTGACCTACCATGGATTGAAACCAGTCGAGATCAAGATCTTTTGGGACATTTGCCTCGGTGAGGGCTTTATCAAGGATCTCCTTGTGAGTGGGGGAGATTTTCAGCAGCTCAAAGATGGTGATATGAGCATTAGTACATTGTAATTGCTCTAGAATGCTATAATTGGTAGAATTAGATGAGGAACCCAATTTTAGATTCTTATTGGCAGAACCAACAGTAGTTTTGTCTGCAGGTTGTGTTGGTGTAGACGTAGAAGGTGCAAGGCCTTTGAGAATCATCTTAGCATGAGATTGAGTAACAGCGTTTGCACTAACCTAAGACTATTCTTGTTCAGAGGATTGAGGCATAGAACCTCACAAGATGAAAGGATTTTTGGGCTTAGGAGTATCTTTCCTTCCCTTGAGAATGACAACATTATAGTATTCAGTATCAATAGGCTCAACAATATTAATGACATTGTCAGTATTGGTGTATGTATAGTTGACCTTGGCATCCATATTTTTGCCTTTGGATGACTCACCTTTCCCATCAGGGGGAAATGGATCTTTAAAATCTTGGTGGTCTAAGTTTTTTTTGTGACCTCCCACAGTAATAACCTCACTATTGATGAGATCCTAGATTTTATGCACTAATTTATGACAAGTAGCCATTTTATGACCTTTGCTTTGGTTAAAATCACAATAAGTAGATTCATTCCACCAAGAGGGTCTTGGTTGCAGATCATAGGGTCGTGAATTATTTAGTCAAGTGAGTAAATGTTTGTCCAAGAGAGTCTTGTAAACTACATCAAAAGGTTCTCCTAAAGGAAGGAGTGAATTCACGCTTGGGTCTAGGAGCCCAAGGTTTAGAGCCAAAAAAATATGAAGTACTCAATTTGGATTCTATCACAGCCTGTTCAGTGGCTTTGGCTACCTCCATTGTGGTAGTGAGATTGAAAGAAACCTTTGAAGGCTTGGGAGTCACATTGTCTACAACTCCATCATTCACAACATTCTGGTTCTTGTTGGGAAATTTGGGTTTATCTTTACTTGAGGAGGAAGACCCTTGTTTATTTTCCTTGTGCAAGTTCAGTTCTCCTTTCTTAACCATAAACGTCTCAATTCTCACAGCTTGCTTAATCATGTCATCAAAGGTTAAAGGACCTTGCAGCTATACTTGATACCCAAAGTTGGGAAGAAGATTGTCTAGAAAGATGTCCAAGTTTTTAGATTCAGGTATTTTGTGAGAATATCTTGTATAAAGTTGTCTCCATCTTTGGATAAATGTTAAGAAGGATTCCCCATGATTTTGTTTCAAGTTGCAAAGATCTCGGATGTGAACCGGATGTTGGATGTTGTGAGAATAGTGTTGTAGAAACAAATTGGCAATTTCATCAAAAATTTTGATGCCATTTGGTAGCCTAGAGAACCATTCCATAGCCGGACCTCCCAAACTATGCTGGAAGAGATGCATGAGGTAGGTTGTATCATGTATAAACCCCATAGAGAGAGCACCAAACTCTCTCAAATGATCCTCGGGATCAAATGTACCCAAGTATTTATCATACTTGGGAAGTTCAACTCCTTTGGGAAAAGGAGGCATGCATAGACTCTTATCAAATGGGAATGGACAAATACTTTCCAGTGTGAACTGTGTAGCGGGTTTGTCTTTATCCTTCATGAGTTGAATGAGTTGTTCTTGCATGCATTGCATTTTCTTTTGCAAGATGGAGTTTTCAGTTTCTTCCTCTTTATCAACAAGTGTCTCTACCTTGTAATCAGAGGGGATTTTGGCTCCTTGGTTGACCAATTCGAGAAGGTATTTCTCCATCTCTTCTTTCATTAGGACCACCATCATTCTCATGATTTTTTAATTATTGTGAGCTTCTAAGATATCCCCTTGGGTTATTTCTTTCTCTTCATTAGGAAGAGGGTCTTGAAAAGGGAATTTACCCCTAGTTTTAGAGAGATCATCTCTGCTATGTTCACCTGATTGGTCATGATCTGCCATCTTGCTAGAATGTAAGTGTTCAATGTGTAAAGACTCAGTATGAGGAGGTTGTGTGTTTTCAGAATTTGGGTCCTCTTTGATCAAAGGGTTTTGAACCTGTCTAAAATCTACTAGAAATGACCGTTTGACATAAGGAAGAAGTACCGGAGAGGGAGATCAAGATGATTCCTCACTAGATGTAACCGGCAATGGTGTGGAAACCACAAATTCTTCTTGATTAATTGAAGGAAATATTTTTCCACTTCGAGTTGTAACAGTCATAGACAAATATTGTACAAGGGATGTGAACTAGGACCACACTTGAAACTGTCTCAAAGTAAATGCACAGAAAGTGCCAAAAGGTGAAGTATCCTTGGTGCAAATCATTGGAAATGAGGCTAGAATAGCCAAGAGATGACTATTGTGAAACAAGGCATGATGACACAGTAGAAATAGACCAAAATATATGAGACAAGACCATTTTAAGCAAGAATCACACAGTTCTCAACCCAAGAAACCATGTTGCAGACTGTGTGAAGATAGAAGGCAGATAAATAGACCCAGAACCAAGATCAGAATTAGCAGAAGTACACTGGATAGATGACAAATTGCTCATTTTTTTGACAAAATGCTTCAGACTTGTGTGAAGAAGTACATTCTCGCACGAAGATTCTCATAGGCTTGCTTGAAACTATGTAGTCTCACATGAAATATGATGACAGACTAGTGACTAAAAGTGACAAACTGGTGAAAAATGACAGCAAGATTGCAAAATGTTGTGCAACGATTGCCAGCGTGTCGCACAAAGTTTCTCAGATAATGACGCGAAGAAGGCATAATTTTGTGCGAGACTATGTCTACCCTTCAATTGGATCTTTAATGTTCAATCTTTTGTGGTAGTCTCTATTATAGTTTTGAGAGCCATGTTAAAACCCAAATATTATGGTTTGGGGAGTCATCAAAACCCTACAAATCTCTTGTCTTAAGAGATTGACTCTTTTATGTAAGGCTTTGGTTTCTCATGTTGGGTTCTCTTGGGCATCTAGTGCTTTGGATGACATGTATTTTTAGGCTATTGTTTGTTCATTGGTTTAAGGTTGGTTTTGGGTTGTTGTTCTACAAATGTTTTTTTGTTGCAGTGTCTCTTCTTAGTGGGGTTCCAGATTCCTCTCAAAATCTGATTTTTATGGGTTTTGGGGCCCCATCAAAGCCTATTTTTTCCTTAATAAAAAATAATCCATGTGCCTTGTGTATACTTCCACACTTAACATGCATGTTTATAAGGGAACTTACAGCTACTATTAGGATTTAAATGTCATCAACCTTGTAAATCCTTTAATTTATAATTTTCCTAATCTTTCTTGTAATTTATCGATAAGAGGTTAAACCATTTAACCTTGATTGTGGTGAAAGAGTCCATGTAAAGGAAAAGTTACTTTTATTGTTTTTCCTCTAGAAAGAGAACAAATAGATAGGTGTCCCCCTCTTGGAATATTCTATTTTGAAGTGTTTGGACACTTGTGAGAGAATCTATGATGCTAATGACAAATGTCATAAATTTCTATGATAACATTTATGATGGTTTTGTTGACTTGGTGGTCAGAACCTCCTTGGAGATTTGTGACATGGCTTAACTGCCTCTCATGGGTCGGGTTAAATCTGGCGTTTGTATCAGTCATTGACAGTTTGAGCTTTTTTTGAAACAACAAATGATTCCAACAATTGGTATTAGAGCCTTGAGTCATGGGCTCGAGTCTCCCTTCAATGGGTGATGAAGACTCAGTCGATGTTGAGGGGGTGATTGTTGACTTGGTTTTTAGAGCCTCCTTGGAGATTCATGACATGGCTTAACTACCTCCCGTGGGTCAGGTTAAATGTGGCATTTGTATCGGGCATTGACAGTTCAAGCTTTAGGTGCAACGACAAATAATTCCAACAGGTTTATGATAGATTCCTTCCACATGCATATAGATATCTTATGACATTTGTTAGAGTATCTATATTTTGGGTGGATTTGACTCATTCCAAAGAGGTAGGCGTGATTTTTTTCTCTTTTTTGTAACCTATTATTTTGTGATACCACAGTGGTATTCATTAGGTTACAAACTCCTCTAAATTGGTGCCTTAAGCTAGATTCATTCATTCGGTCTTGTTTAGTTTCCAAGGATATGAAGTACTGCCAAATTTTACAGAGGTCTATAGAGAAGTGCATTTCTATTGTATTTTTCATTGGATTGGTAACATACTTGTATATCTTTCTATGGTAGATTTTTTCTTGAAATGGTTTCTCCACGTAAATTTGGTGTTTCATGTGCAATGTTTTTCTTGTTCTTATTTTGATTCTACAATCACATTATTAGAGGGTAAATCTTTATTTTTAAATTTTTAATAATATTTATTTTAATTTCATATTGAAATCTTTCTCCACCTTGTTTGACAACATTTGGTATTAGAAGTAATAGTTCTATTGAGGGAAGGACACATTTCTCTTTAAATTTTGAAGGTATTTTGTTGTAGTGGGAGCTTTTGTTTTGTGGGATATTGTATATTTAAGAAAGATTATATACCATGGCCTCCACTTTTTGTCAAGATGTTAAGAAGTTCAATAGAAATAGTTACAATGCGTGGAAGTTTAAAGTTGAAGATCTCCACGAAGAGATACATTAGTGGTTGCTTATTTTAGAAGAAAATAAATAAGAGGATTCCACCTTATTGGATGATGAGTGGAAAAGGTCAGACAAGAAGGCATAAGGAACCATTCAAATGTGTCTCACAGACACTGTCCTCTTGAATGTCTCTACTAAAGAAACTGCATATTTATGTAAAAAAATTAATTAACATTTCTATATAGATATAGAATTTTTTCATTTTAAAAATAAAATAGCATATTAATTCACATTCATTTGATAGAGAAGGCATTTTGAGGGTTTTTTTTGGTGTGGAATTTTCAAGGGGCATTTTTTCAAAGGTCAAAGGAAGAAGATTGGAAATAAAGAGATAAGGACAAATGAGACTTCACAAATGTATTAACCTGATACAAAACAAAGATATTGTGAATAAGTATTGGGGTATGTGTAGGATATTGGGGGCCAAAAAGTGGCGATATAAAAATTTAAAAAAAATTATTTGCCCAAAAATATGAAAATTCATGTTGATTTTTTGGTTGGGTTGGGTTGGGTGTCATTACATGTAGCCATAGTAAAATCCAAAGCATATCAAATATTAGAGAAAATTGGATATCTGAAGCAATTCAATATCCGAAAATATCTTATATCTGGTATTTTGTAATAAATTCTATATCGGATATTTTAAGAATTATCTGAAATCTGATATATTTCACAATATCGTGTGTGTGTGTGTGTGTGCATGTGCATGTGCGCATGTGTATGCATATGCATATGGGTATGTGTATGTGTATGTGTATGTGTATGTGTATGCGTATGCGTATGCGTATGTATATGTGTATGCGTATGCGTATGCGTATGTGTATGTGTATGTGTATGTGTATGTGTATGTGTATGTGTATGTGTATGTGTATGTGTATGTGTATGTGTATGTGTATGTGTATGTGTATGTGTATGTGTATGTGTATGTGTATGTGTATGTGTATTCTTCTTTTTCTTTGTATGCTTTAATTTCATATACATAAATACATACATATCTATATATGTATATACATACACATATATACATATATATGTATATATATACATACATATATGTATATACATATATGTATGTATACACACATATGTGTATATATATATATATATATATATATCACTAATACATTTGGGCCTCATTTGTTACCTTCATTTTCGACCAAAGGCCATTTTGGCATGTGATGTTCACTTCTTTTTTTGTTTGTCTCTGAAGTCTGTGCATACTCGGATAGATTTTTCATGTTTTGACACTGGAACAATGTTAGAGATCCATTTTGCATAGTCAATTGCTCTGATAAACACTACCTTAAGAATTTTCTCCAATTCAGCTTTGATAAGTAGAGCCACATGTGGATGCATTTTTTGAAGCTTTTGTTTGACAGGCTTGAGGCCTAGTGCAATGGACAAGTGGTGCATGATTAGATTAGGATCTAATCTTGGCATATCTGAATATTTCCATGCAAATTTTATCTTTTTTCTCTGGAAGAATGTAATGAATTCCTCTTTTTCTATCTCAGATAATGATTGTGCCAAATGAATGATATGAGGCTCAACTTCTATACCCAAGTTGATTGGTTGAGTTGGTTCAATAAGAAAAGATGATCATTACTGGAAATGACTCAGAAGCGTATCAAGTATCTCATCCTCAGGCGCCTCGAAGAGTTTTTCACCCTTGGATATGTATTTTATTTTGACTTTTTTAGGCTCTGACACTGCCACAATGTGATTTTCACCATCAGAGCGCCTATTTTTTCTTCTTTTGATTTTGTGACTAAGATACTTGATATCAGCCTCAGTCATGTTGACACTTTCTTCACTAGTGGAGGACGTTACAGGTTTGACAACATTGAGGTAATAGGCAAGAGCGTAATCATTCTGGTACATAAGGACTTCATTAGATGGAGAGGGAGAGTTCCAGTCTATAAGCTTGGGATGGCAGAGTGAAAGAGAAGTGACGGGTTCAAGTGCGTTCACAGTATAATCATCAAAAGCATGGATGAGCAAGTCAAGACCTAGAGCAATCTCATCCAAAGGTGTAGTCAAATTCCTTTGACTCCTAGCGACCATAGAAGATGACATGTTAACAATGATGGAATCAGACTCGTTTGACCTTACACTATACCCTTCGCCTATGTCAAGAAGGTTTTCATGTGTGTAAATTGTATCTATATCTCTGTCAAAGGTGGCATATGACAAGTTATCGAACTCATATTCATGAGATTCTATTTCATCATTAGGTGTCATATCAAGAACATGAGTGAATTCAACCCTTTGTCCCTATTTTGGGTGAGTTTTGCCTAAAACTTTGGCTATGGTGAGATAAGCACCTTTTGACATATGTTCTTCATCAATTCTTGCAACATCATCTGCTTCTTGTTTAGTGAGGAGTGGCTGGGTTTTCTCCTGTTCAAACTGCTCTTGGAAGTGTGGTGGTATGTACAAATCACCCTGATGACCTGAATTGACAGTGTGCATTTCTTTCCACCACTCATAGGTTAATGGCGAAAGTGGAGTGGTTTTATCTGAAGCGTTATTAGTCACGACTGTATCGACACGCGGTATAAAGTTATCTGGCTCAACAAAGAATGCTGCTAAGGGAAGTAGTCTTCCTCTGAGCTATCTTCAGACTCTTCAGTGTTAGATGTATCTTTAGGTGTTCGTTGTTTATCTATGTGAGCTACAAATTGGTTTATCCTCAGTTGAAATGTGAGCTTCTTGAAGCCTATACCTATAGATTCACATGTTCGACGACCAATAGCTTCAAGTGGTGCAATCAAACCTTTATGATTTGCACCTATAGGACCATTTCCTTTGTGCCCAAAATGGTGCATAATAGTTAGGCCTTTTCCATACTATTCAGGATTTATGTCACAAGATGGAGTGGTTAGTTCAGAAGTATCCTCTCCTTTATAGATCCAATCTTTGATAGCCATGTTTTCAACTTCTTCTTCTAATGGTATTGTGGCTAGTACAAAGGTACCACCATATTTTGTTTGAAGAGGAACTGTAGAAGGTTTAGTGCTCTTAAAAGGTCTCCCAAAACAATGTGGAGACAAAGGTAGAGATGTAATAGATAGCACGGGTTCAATTTGATATCCTCCCATATCAGTTTCCTTGAGTATCAGACCCTTTTCCATGTCCTTTAGTTTAGTCTCAAGGATCTCAATAGACTCTCTGTTGGTGGGTACAAAGATATTAGCAGATTTTGTGAGTGTGTTGCAATCATAGCATGTATTAGCAGGTATAGTCACTTCAGAGCCTTGGAATGGGAACTTAATGCACTGATGGTATGTTGAAGGGACAGCTTGCATTTCATGGATCCATGTCCTTCCCAACAAAATATTGTATGCTAAAGGAATGTCAAGCACTTAACAAATAACATCTCTTTCAATAGGGCCAACTCTGATTGGCAACACAACTAGCCCCTTAGATTTTTGTTCTTCTTCATCATATGCTTTAATAGTAATCTTTTTGTGAGCATCTATGCAATCTTCACCATAGCCTAACTCAGTAAAGAAACTAGCAGAGAAAATGTTGAGGCCAGCATCGTTATCTATGAGAACATGGCAGACGCGCTTTGGACCAATCATGACTTTAATGTGCAAAGGGTTGTTGTGTGGGTGACTCAAAGAACGGTCATCTTCCTTAGAGAAAGACAAGTAATGGGAGGAGGTCAAGTGACCTACCATGGATTGAAACCAGTCGAGATCGAGATCTTTTTGGATATTTGCCTCGGTGAGGGCTTTATCAAGGATCTCCTTGTGAGCGGGGGAGATTTTCAGCAGCTCAAAGATGGTGATATGAGCGTTAGTACGTTGTAATTTTTCTAGAATGATTTAATTGGAAGCATTAGATGAGGAACCCCATTTTAGATTCTTATTGGCAGAACCAACAGTAGTTTTGTCTACAGGTTGTGTTGGTGTAGACATAGAAGGCACAGGGCCTTTGAGAATGATCTTAGCATGAGATCAAGTAACAGCGTTTGCACTAACCTGAGACTGTTCTTATTCAGAGGACTGAGGCATAGAACCTCGCAAGATGAAAGGAGTTTTGAGCTTAGGAGTATCTTTCCTTCCCTTGAGAATGACAACATTACAGTATTCAGTATCAACAGGCTCAACCATATTAATGATATTGTCAGTATTGGTGTATGTATAGTTGACCTTGGAATCCATATTTTTGCCTTTGGATGACTCACCTTTCCCATCAGGGGGAAATGGATCTTTAAAATCTTGGTGGTCTAAGTTCTTGTTTTGACCTCCCACAACAATAACCTCACTATCGATGAGATCCTAGATTTTATTCCGCAATTTAAGACAAGTAGTCATTTTATGACCTTTGTTTTGGTGAAAATCACAATAAGTGGATTCATTCCACCAAGAGGGTCTTTTTTGAAGATTATAAGGTTGTGAATTATCCAGTGGAGTGATTAAATGGTTTTCCAAGAGAGTCTTGTAAACCGCATCAAAATTTTCTCCTAAAGGAGTGAATTCACGCTTGGGTCTAGGAGCCCAAGGTTTAGAGCCGAAAAAATGTGAAGTACTCGGTTTGGATTCTTTTGCAGCCTATTTAGTGGCTTTGGCTACTTGCATTGTGGTAGTGAGATTGAAAGCAGCCTTTGAAGGCTTGGGAGTCACATTGTCTACAACTCCATCATTCACAACATTCTGGTTCTTGTTGGGAAATTTGGGTTTATCTTTACTTGAGGAGGAAGACCCTTGTTTATTTTCCTTGTGCAAGGTCAGTTCTCCTT
>MU225437.1:1264632-1285611 GCA_018584345.1 Thuja plicata
CTCCTTTCTTAACCATAAATGTCTCAATTCTCATAGCTTGCTTAATCATGTCATCAAAGGTTAAAGGACCTTGCAGCTGTACTTGATACCCAAAGTTGGGAAGAAGATTGTCTAGAAAGATGTCCAAGTTTTTATATTCGGGTATTTTGCGAGAATACATTGTATAAAGTTGTCTCCATCTTTGGAGAAATGTTAAGAAGGATTCCCCATGATTTTGTTTCAATTTTCAAAGATCTCAGATGTGAACTGGATGTTGGATGCTGTGAGAATAGTGTTGTAGAAACAAATTGGCAATTTCATCAAAAATTTTGATGTCATTTGGTAGCCTAGAGAACCATTCCATAGCCGGACTTCCCAAACTACACAGGAAGAGACGCATAAGGTAGGTTGTATCATGTATAAACTCCATAGAGAGAGCACCAAACTCTCTCAAATGATCCTCGGGATCAGATGTACCCAAGTATTTATCATACTTGGGAAGTTCAACTCCTTTGGGAAAAGGAGGCATGCATAGACTCTTATCAAATAGGAATGGACAAATACTTTCCAGTGTGAATTGTGTAGCGGGTTTGTCTTTATCCTTCATGAGTTGAATGAGTTGTTCTTGCATGCATTTCATTTTATTTTGCAAGATGGAGTTTGCAGTTTCTTGCTCTTTCTCAACAAGTGTCTCTACCTTGTAATTGGAGGGGAGTTTGGCTCCTTGGTTGACCAATTTGAGAAGGTATTTCTCCATCTCTTCTTTCATTAGGACTGCCATCATTCTCATGAATTTTTTATTATTGTGAGCTTCTAAGATATCCCCTTGGGTTATTTCTTTCTCTTCATTAGGAGGAGGGTCTTGAAAAGGGAATTTACCCCTGGTTTTAGAGAGATCATCTCTGCTATGTTCACCTTATTAGTCATGATCTGCCATCTTGCTAGAATGCAAGTGTTCAATGTGTAAAGACTCAATATGAGGAGGTTGTGTGTTTTCAGAATTTGGGTCCTCTTGGATCAAAGGGTTTTGAGCCTGACTAAAATCCACTGGAAATGACCGTTTGACGTAAGGAAGAAGTACCGGAGAGGGAGATCAAGATGATTCCTCACTAGATGTAACCGGCAATGGTGTGGAAACCACAAATTCTTCTTGATTGATTGAAGGAAATATTTTTCCACTTCGAGTTGTAACAGTCATAGACAAATATTGTACAAGGGATGTGAACTAGGACCACACATGAAACTATCTCAAAGTAAATGCACAGAAAGTGCCAAAAGGTGAAGTATCCTTGGTGCAAATCATCATAAATGAGGCTAGAACAGCCAAGAGATGACTATTGCAAAACAAGGCATGATGAAACAGTAGAAATAAACCAAAATATATGGGACAAGACCAGTTTAAGCAAGAATCACGCAGTTCTCAACCCAAGAAACCATGTTGCAGACTGTGTGAAGATAGAAGGCAGATAAACAGACCCATAACCGAGATCAGAATTAGTAGAAGTACGCTAGGCAGATGGGAAATTGCTCACTATTTTGACAAAATGCTTTAGACTTGTGCGAAGAAGTACGTTCTCGCACGAAGAATCTCACAGGCTCGCTGGAAACTATGTAGTCTCACGTGAAATATGATGATAGACTGGTGACTAAAAGTGACAAACTGGTGAAACTGCATATTTATGTAAAAAAATTAATTATCATTTCTATATAGATATAGAATTTTTTCATTTGTAAAATAAAATAGCATATTAATTCACATTCATTTGATAGAGAAGGCATTTTGAGGTTTTTTTTTGGTGTGGAATTTTCAAGGGGCATCTTTTCAAAGGTCAAAGGAAGAAGATTGGAAATAAAGAGATAAGGACAAATGAGACTTCACAAATGTATTAACCTGATACAAACTAAAGATATCGTGAATAAGTATTGGGGTATGTGTAGGATATTGGGGGCCAAAAAGTGGCGATATAAAAAAAATATTTTTTATTTTCCCAAAAATGTGAAAATTCATGTTGACTTTTTGGTTGGGTTGGGTGTGGTGTCATTACATGTAGCCATAGTAAAATCCAAAGCATATCAAATATTAGAGAAAATTGGATATCTGAAGCAATTCAATATCTGAAAATATCTTATATCTGGTATTTTGTAATAAATTCTATATCGGATATTTTAAGAATTATCTGAAATCTTATATATTTCACAATATCGTGTGTGTGTGTGTGTGTGTGTGCGAGTGTGTGTGCGTGTGCATGTGTGTGTGTGTGTGCGTGTGTGTGCATATGCATATGTGTATAAGTATAAGTATGCGTATGGGTATGGGTATGCGTATGTGTATGTGTATGTGTATGTGTATGTGTATGTGTATGTGTATGTGTATGTGTATGTGTATGCGTATGCGTATGCGTATGCGTATGCGTATGCGTATGCGTATGTGTATGTGTATGTGTATGTGTATGTGTATGTGTATGTGTATGTGTATGTGTATGTGTATGTGTATGTGTATGTGCATGTGTATGTGTATGTGTATTGTTCTGTTTCTTTTTATGCTTTAATTTGATATACATAAATACATACATATCTATATATGTATATACATACATATATATACATATATATGTATGTATACACATATATGTATATATATATATATATATCACTAATACATTTGGGCCTCATTTGTTACCTTCATTTTCGACCAAAGGCCATTTTGGCTTGTGATATTCACTTCTCTTTTTGTTTATGTCCCGAAAAGGTCAAAATTTTGACTTTAGTTAAGTTTATTGTAGAAATTTCAACCAAATCGGGATATAAACAAAAAAAAAAGTAATCAAACTCACTCCATTTTGTCTTAGTCGGATCGCAGGCAGGAGGAAGGGCTTCATGAGCATTGTGCATCATCTGAATACTGGAAGGGCTTCATGAGAATTGTGCCTCGTCCTAATACTATTATGTTTCCTTAAAAACTCTAGAGGACATGACATTGCATTCTCAGTGTTAGGGTTTCCTACCTAGATTTCTAATGTAGCTAGGGTTTCCTAACAGACATCGTCATAACAATACAAGTAAATTTCTACAAACAGGAATCTTAATGGACATATTACCTTGTTGTATGGAGGCCGATCCCACTGGTAAATATTGTTTGGTTTAATATCTCTGTGAATAATTTTCATCAGTGAATCTCGTGAAGATAAAGAAGCCCGCGGGAAATCCCAAGGATAATGTTATAACAGTTTTGCCAATCTAAGAGTCTAAAATTTTTTGGATCTGCAATCCCAATTCTTATACTATCATGTCTTTCAAGCAATGTTGGAATACTAAAAATCTTGATGAGAAAGGGAATGATCACAAAACCAAGTGTAACTTACCGAAGAGGAAGGTGTCAAGGCTCTTGTTGAGAAAATACTCATAAACAATCAACCTTTCATCTCCCTCAGCACAACATCCCAACAGTTTCACAAGGTTTCGATGTTGAACATTGGCCACAAGTTTCACTTTGTTCATAATTTTTTAATTACCCTGTGTTGACTTTGCAGACATTTTTTTTACTGCTATTTCCTTTCCATCTTTTGTTATTCCCTGAAAGATGAAAACAAAATAAGACTTCTCTATGTCTGTTTAAATAGATTTCCTAATCCATGGAAACACTATGTCTTTCAGGGAATAGAGGTTCACCTTGTATATGGTTCCAAAACCACCTTGTCCAAGCTTCTCATTTTCATGAAAATTGTAAGTGGCTTCTGCCAGTTATTTTAAACTGAAGTCAAAATGTTGCTCTTGTTGAAATAACCTCTCTGTTGAGTGAATAGGTAATTGATTCCTCTCTCATTCTTGTTGTGAAACTATAGCTCCCTCCTTTAGATCAATTTTGTATTTTTAAAAAATAAATACTTGTGTATATAATTAACCAAAAATTAAGAAAATGTCTTCCTCTTTCATGTTTGATGTCATATTGTTTTGTTGTTTCATTCAAGAACTTTTTTTACTATTCCTTATTATCTTCATGAATCAATCATGCTCCCTATTTTATCCATCATGGTTTTTTATAATAGTCATGAATATCTCTCTATAACACATGTCAGTCATTTATTTGAACATAAATATAATAACTATCACTGTGGTATATGGACTATGGTTGTCTATTACTATGAATCCTTGTAGAATGGTCTATTTTATTTCGGTACTTCTGGTGGGAAGGTGTTCTTCTTTGGTCATTTAAGAGGTCCACATTATATATCAAGAGTAGGAATAAGGGAGCATAAAAAAATATATTAAACTAGGGCTATCTATGATCTCCAAGAAACCTTTGGAATTTGTGTATCCTTGAACCAAAAAAAATGTTTCTATTACTACATTGAAAGTGCTTGTGGTACATACAAAATTTTACAAGTGGTAAATTAAAGCAGAGTTTCTAATGCTATGAAGTATTTAACTATGAAAACCTAATGGTGTTCCCTTCTATGTTTGGTGGTGCCTTGCAATTTCATTGGAGGAAGATTTATTTGTAGCTAATGGGTTATCCCTTGTATAGTTTGTGTGTACATTGAGAAACAAGCACTAAAATTCTTTATTAACTCTGCCACATAGTATGCTTTAAAATATTCAGCCCCATCTCCAAATGGGTTGCTTAAACCTGTTAATTTTGCATGGGAGATGATAGTTTTATCAAAGTTAAATTCTCTTTAGCTATAAGTGGATAGGGATTTTTTGAATTCTCTTTTTTATGAAGTGTTGTGGAATTACTTTCATGTTATGTTTTATTCTTGAGTATTTATTCTACAATGTAAAAAATATTTTGGTGGATTTTCTTTGAGAGAATATATTACCAATGTAGTTTTTTTTTTAAAAGGATTTTGTTTCTAAAAATTATAAGTTATTAGTATCCCTTGAGGCTCCTCTGTAGTTTAAGTCACCATGTTAGATCACATCTTTTTGAAATATCCAATTGAATACACTTACACAACTTATAATTTTTGAGGTTTTGATATTGTTTAGAGTTATTTGCCATTCAAAATGAGGTTTTTTTTCTATATAAGTATCAATCTTAGAAATTTTAATGATAGTAGTATTATATATATGCACATCAAACCATTTTATAAGATTTAAGGGACACAAGTCACATATGTACACTATCCTGGTCAGATATTTTATATTGTCAATTGAAACTTCAAACTTGAAACTTTGAGGACTATGGTAGGTTCCTTAAATTAGGAAGTTTCTGGTTTCACTTTTTTTTATGTTTCACCATAACTTGTTAATGGAAAAATTTTCAAGTTTCTACCCCTTAATTTCATTTTACCTTTTTCTCTAACAAAACAATACCTTGAGAAATAACTTGTCAATTTGAGTTGACTTTTTTGGTTTCAAGTTGTGAAGGAAAGATTGTTAACTTTCAGTGCTTGGATAAAGTGTCGAGATCTATCAACAACTGGTACTCAGAGTGAGGTCTTCTTACAAAGGTAAGAAATGTTTGTTTCATGTGAGAGGTTCTTTGTATGGTTAGAAATGTAACAGAATTCTCTCCATTTAAATTGGGTTGTTTACACATCATGGTCTTTTAAACCAAAGGCTAATAATACAGAACTATAAAAGCTTGGTTGCTCTCTTCCTAGTAAACTTGAACTAACTGTTACTATATCATCTAATTTTTCATGTTACACTAATGTTTTTGTATTTGCTAATCATGCTTGATTTGGAAAATTATATTCAATGTCTAATAGCCTAAAAAAATTACAATCCCAAATGATTGATTCCATGCATATGATAACTTAATCAAACAATGAGGACAATAGATCAGAAAAACATTCTCTAGAATAATGGAGAAAAAAATAGTCAAAGGAATTTTGGTGCAATGATTGAGAAACACTTGTGAATGTGTGGCCTGGAATGAAACCTCTCTTTCTCAAATGAGGTAAGCAGCCCATAAACTGGATGGAACTGTGGCAAAGATATGATATAAAAATCACGTGCTACACCCTTAGGGTAAAGATTAACTAGCTCAAGTTTGTCGCTGGAAGCTACAAGACTCTGATTGGAAATTCATAGCTAGACATAAGGTTTGATAATTACCTAGTAAAAAAAATACATTTGAGCATAAGAAACATTTAATCAAGGGAGTTTTACCATGACTCTAGTTTATTCTAAAATTGTATCCAAATCCTACCCCATACAGTATTATTCCTATATAATTTATCACTATAGAGATCTTGCAATTAATCATTGCAGTCCATGTGACCACATTTATTTGAGGCATTCTCTTAAACAATCCCTGTGCATTGCCTATGCTTTTACATTTTTCATACAATTCTGCCGAAGAATTTCCAACTATAATATATAGTTAAAATATCCTTTGCATTACCTTGTTCCAAATATTTAACTAAGGCATTTGGTCAAACAGGTCACATTTCTTGTCCATGCTTCCACATTTTGTATACATAACTACCAGGGTTGTTGCAAGTACAAGATTTGACAAAAATCCTCTATCCTGTATAGAATTATGGATCTCTATACCCCACTCTTGCAAAGTTCTTATGTTGGCCTCTGATATTTTGTCTACATCCATGAGCTGACATCTCTTTTAGACATTGTGTCAAATGAAGATGCCCTAGGGTAAAAAATGAATGAAGATGCCCTAGAGGACTATAAAAATGTCTCAAATTGAAAATGGAAAAATTTAAGGAAATGTTTGTTGACTAAATATGTAATAGTCATTTTTTCACACATAGCATTGTTAAAGGAGTTGATGTGATGTGTTTGATCTTTCTTTTCAAGTCTAGGACAAATGAAATTATAAACATGGTGCTTATTATATGTCACTGCCCTATCACAGCAAACACAAGGCAGAAACTATGAAATTTCATTTTGTTTTGACAATCAGGGCATTCTACAACGCAATCAGAAAGATACAGCTCTGAATTATATTAGAGTTATTATTGAATTATTTCAGAATTTGATTATATGATTATACGAAATCTCTACCATTCAAATGATGATAGATTATCCAATATGATCTGAAATTTTGACGTAAATAAATAAACAAATAAACACAATCGAAATTAGAAATACTATAAAAAGTAAAATATATTAGAGATATTAGTTTTTACAAACTATATATATCTTGCAATCCCAGAAATTCTTGCAAATAGTATATATCTTTGTGTTGTTTCCAAATTTGATTGTATTTATTTATTGTATCTTCTTGCTCTTGAATTCTCTAACATTATGATAACAGATCATACAATATTAATAGATACAATCAAAAGTAAAAAAAAATGCAGAAAAATAAATATAAAGAAATATATTATGAAAATCTATGACAAACTGGTAGAGAAACACAAAGAAGGGGTTGGAGTTGTACCAATTGGTGCAATCATGGCTGCCAAAAGCATGAATGGTATAAACTAGCAGGCCCATATGCTTTGCAATCCATTCATCATAATGTTATGCTAGATATTCAGCCTTAGACTTTTATTTATATTAAAACAAACCTTAAAAACTATATATTTATGTCTTTAATACATTTGTTCTTTCTAAAACATAGTTGACTTGGATTCCTTGAGTTTTGTTTAGTTAATATAAAACTAATTTGTTGAATTTTCAGTTTCAGATCCATCAATTGGAATAATCTTGTAATATTTTATTATTTTTTATTATATATAAGATACTACTAATACTTGTATGTTTACATTTTGTATATTTATAACCCAAATAATTGCCCATGAAGAAAGTCCACACCTGGCAATATGAACCCAGAAAAAAATAATGAGACAATTGTTAGATTGTGGTCTCAGTTCCAAAGAAAAGTTGATAAATGTAATTGTCCTTGAAAAAAGTGTAAGGGCTTAAAGAATCAAAGAATTCTAATCACAACATCCCAGAGTCATTGTAGGCAACATGGTCACGTTGAAGGGGGCATGATTTTCATCGATTGGTGAATGTGGATTTCCAACTGGAGGAACATGGAGGTGTGAATATCCAAGCCAAGGATAATGTTTCCATGGAAGAAGATGATCATGTGGCAGAGAACACAATTGAAGATGATGGTATTGGCGTAGTTGATAATGTGACAGAGGACATGATTGAAGAAGATGGTATTGGCATAGCTGATCATGATGATGGTACTAGCGCACCTGATAATGATGATGAAGATGGTCTTGATATACCTATACTTGAGAAGGCATACGAGCCCCTATAACAAGGCTCCCAAACAACTCTTCTCTCCGGTATAGTGTTGTTGGTGAACTTGAAGGTTATGAATGGTTTATCCAATGTAGCAATGTCACGTATGCTAATGTATGCTAGTTTTGTCATCTTCAATGTTAGCATACCATTACTATTTATTATATTAACAATTCATATTTGTTGTTGTAGGTTGATAGGTGAGTTTTTGTTACCACCATCAAAAATTATGCCTCATTCGTATCGAGAATTATCTACCATTATGAATCAAATTGGAATGAAGTATCAGACAATATATGCATGTCCCAATAATCACATTCTATATTTTAAACAACATGAATTTGCAATAGAATGCCCTGATTGTCATATTAATAAATATCAGTCAAATCAAATAACAAAAAAAGTGCCTCACAAGGTTCTTCGGTATATTCCCATTATTCCACGTCTTCAACTATTATTTAGGTGCACTAGATTGGCACAATTTATGGATTACAATGCACACAATAGAAGTCAAGATGACATTATGTAGATTCCTATGGATGGTTCTACATTTAAAGATATAGAGACAACATGGCCACACTTTAAAGAAGAACCTCGTAATCTCAATCTTTCATTGGCATTGGACGGTGTCAATCCATTTGGAGATATAAGATCTATTTGCTTAGTGTGGCCCATTTTTGTTATTAACAATAACATTCCTCCTTGGATGTCCATAAAGAGGGAGCACATACTATTGTCAATGATTGTACCATGCATTTTTTCATTTAATAGTTATCTAAATTAATTTATAAACACCGCATCAAAATGGTCATAATAATTATGTAATATTTTTGTTCATTCAACTAGGTAAGTACCAAGTTAAAGATATGAACATGGATATTGAGCCCCTTATTAACAAGTTGTTGAAGTTATGGAATGGGGTCACTATGTATGACATCTCTAGACCAATAGGACAAAGACAATTTCAATTCCATGCAATACTTGTATGGACAATACATGATGCCCCTGGGCTAAATCATTTTTGCGGTATGTTATATATTGTTAAGGTCACATATTTTTGGTATGTTGTAGTGCTTACACATTATTTTTGTATGTTTAACTTGCGCATGATAATTCTACATGATCCAATTGTACATTATCTTTTAGGTCTTCAGACAAAGGGTAAATTTGCATGTCCAGTTTGTAGTCCAAAGATGAAATATTGTCATTCAAGAAGTTTAGGAAAGTAGGTGTTCGATGAGTTTAGGCACTTTCTCCACAATAATCATAAGTATAAAATTATCAAAAAACATCTTTTTAATGGGAAAGAAGAGAAAACATCAAGGCCATGAAGAAGGACACCTCATCTATGGAAGTTGGAATACAATCGACTAAATCACCGAGGTAATGTCATTCCATCTGATGATTTTTGTTTGAAATTTATATTTTGATATTGTCTTTTATTTACTAATGATGTAATTGATGCTTGTGAAGTTTGTCAAGGCATCAATGACCAACTTCCTAGAGGAATAAAAATTTATCCTAGTCAATTTAGTAGGTTGTCGTACTACAAGGATCTCCCAATCGTGCATTTGTTTTATTGGATGGAAGTCGTGACAAAGAAAAAATTGCCAAAATTTGTAGTGGCATTCATGAATCCAATCATGCACTGAAAAATTTCATTGAATCAAATAGAAATGGAGACCGCATAAATATGAGTGCCCTTCCTTGGTTATTAACTAAGCAGCAAAGTGATGTATTAATAGAAATCATAAAAAAAATTCCAACAAGATTTGCTGCAAATATAAGCAGTCTTGTATCAAAGAAAGGTGATTTTGGGCCAGGGTTGAAAATACATGATTGGCATACCTTCGTCAAGGTAAGTCATGTTCTCTATTTATAATATATTTGTAAAATTGCATGTAGTTTTTATTCTATTATTTTACAATATATTGAAAAGATCATTTTTTAATTATTGTAGAACGTCCTACCTCTATCCCTCCCACACCAGTTTGACAACAGTGTTAAACAAGTTATATACGATCTTGGAAAATACATGAGGTTAGAAGTGTTATTTCTTAGACTTGTTGTACAGATATATTTATGACTTGCTTTACTTTTTATGTAATTTATAGTATATTTTTTCTAAAATCTTGTTTATATGTTCTTGCAAGTTGAATCTCTTTTAGGTGGTTATCATCTAAATAAATTGATAAAAAAGATATAAAATATTTGAAGAGAAAAGTTCCCCATCTTATGTGTGAAATGCAAAATTGTCTACCTCCAACTTTTTTCAATGCTCAAGAACACTACCTCATACATCAAGTTGAGGAGATTGAATTGTGTGGACCTGAATAAACTAGGTCAATGTGGATGGTTAATTGAGAGGCACTTGAAATTTATGAAGGGCTTGGTTTGACAAAGAGAACGTCCTAGCGGTTCTATGGTGGAGACATATATGGTATACCAAACATGTGTACATTAGTGAATATCTTCCCAAGTTTGCAATAAATATCCATGTAGATCGCATTTGGGATCCCAACTCTATTAAAAAATTTGAAGGGGAGTACTTGATGGGAAAAGGTAGATTGAGGAAAGTGAGAGGTAATTATATGATGTTACTATAGTTTATTAATTATTATAAATCTGTAATATAATTTTTTTCTAAGAAGTGTATTTGTTTTCTTTACAGTTAGTCGTAAGTGGGATGCACTACATTTGTATATTGAAAAAAATCTTGATTGGATGATGGTATGGATTCAAAAATCTCAATAAAATGGTCACTTATTAACATGGGATGGTGTTGCATCATTGGTTAAAGAAGCTCATCGTAATGGAGATCTCAATGTTATGCCAATGGTACTTGATCTACCATATGGTTTAAGAGGTAGAAAGGTATGTATAATTCTACTAACCATGACCCATAAGTTTAATATCAACTAACGGATCGATGCAAATAATCTTGACATGTTTGAATAATTGCATATCAAACACCACAAAGCTATGTACTACCATGGTCGTAAACTTTGCATAAAAAAGTTAGACGACATGAAGAAAACTTGTGATTTTGGGATAAGTGCAGTCTTCGAGGTCACTAATATTTCATCTAGAAATGACATACATCCTCAACAATCTGAAAATTGATACTATGGCATTTTGGATGATATACTTGAGTGCAACTTTAATTCATTCAAATTAGTTCTATTTGTCGTCAAATGGTACAGGCTACAGCTGAATCAAAATGATCCTGATAGGACTATTATTGAACATGATAGTGAATTTGCAATGATTAATACAAGGTCATTTGAGTCAGTTGGAGATGAGCTCTATGTTCTTCCAAGCCAATGTGAGCCAGTGTTTTAATTTGGCATTCCACATAAATCGAGTTGGTCATTTTTTGTTAGACATAATCCAAGAGGAAGGTCGATAAAGTATAATGTGATGGAAGAAGAATATATTGAAGAATCAGAAGATGAAGTAATGATGATCATGAACGACTGTTACACAATGAAGAAGAAGAAGAAGAAGAAGATGATGATGATGATGATGATGATGATTCCAGTGATGCAGACGATGATGGTGATGATGATGCTGATCATGATCATGGTGATGAAGATGGTGTTGATCAAGGCGATGATGGTCATGATGATGATGGTCATGATAATGGTGATGAAGATGATGATGATGGTGATGAAGATGGTGGTGGTGTTGGTCATGATGATGATGATGATGATGATGATGATGATGATGATGATAGTCATGATGATGACATGGATGAAGAGGATGATCAATAACATGATCAATGAAATGTATGTCAAGGTATGATCAATGTCACATATGAGGTATTGATTTATTCATAGAAATTGTTTTGACTTGTATGTTTTTATAATTAATTTATTATGTGTTGAACTCTAATGTCATGGAGTATATTTTGCATCACGTAAATTTTGTCTTCTATGTAATTTGTAGCTTACATATCAGGTAATTTTTGGCTAACTTAAGATAAATGATTTACATATACAGGAAATTTAACACCTTTGACATGGATAGACATGTATAATTTATTATTTGGTTTCCTTCTCTTTAGTCAAAAAAATATATAGATCCTACTATGTCTCTCATTTTATGGATTGCAAGTATCACCAAATAGGTATTTGTCTGATCTATCTTCCTCAAGTGAAGAAAATGTAGGAATAGAAGACAAAAGTGAGACATCTAGTAGATCTAAAATACGGAGATCAACTAGAGGTCAAAAGATTAGAAGAAAATTCAATAAATGAATGCAATTTTTCCTTGCTGAGGGAGGGTCATGTTCTTATGATAATGAGACCAAAGGTGATAGGAAGGTTCACTCAAGGTACACACATCTTCAGAAAGAATGGGTACCCAAGGAACTACCTCTAGTTAACACTGATTTTTCTGTTAACAAAAGGATATATCGCATAGCTCCATCTTCATTACATGGTTTGGGCTTATTTTCTATGGATGGCATAAAGGTCAGTTATAATCAAGTTGTTGAATTGATGGAGTATGTAGGACCTTGTTACAATTACAATAATTGGATGCAGATTGTGCAATATAAAATGGTATGCGTAGGTATGCATTGTCAGCAAATTATATACAATGCAAAGAAAATGACCAAACTAAAAGTCTCGCTATGTATATTGATGGAAGGCCAAAAGAAATAGGGAATATTGTAGGTTTTATAAATATTTCTTAACCTGTGTCAACTAATAAGCAGTCGAATTGTATATTCGAGGAACACGAGGGAAATCGTGTATTTGTATGTGAGATAAAATCAATAAGTGTAGGGGAAGAGCTTCTGATAGATTACAATTTGAATCGTGTAGATACAAAAAAAATTCCTATCATGGGACTGGTAAGTATAACATTTAAACCAATTGCCTCCAATTAATATTGACTCCAATATACAATCTATTGTTTTATTACTAATTTTTTTTGGTAAGTTCATTACTTTCATCTCACTTCTGATTGCTAAGAATTACTAATCTTTGTCACAGGGCAACATGGATCCACCACAAGACACAGGTGGGGATGTTCCTCACACACCTTCTTCATCAAAGGTAAACCTTAATTAGTGAAATTCTATAAATTATATAGAAACAAATTTCATATTATTATGTTCTTTTCTTTATGGCTTTGGAGTTATTTTGATAGAATTTTACTGATATTGATGTCACAACTTGATACTTATTGATAGGGAAAAGCACAAATGAAAGCAGATCAATTATGATCTGAAATTGAGGCAGAATTTTTAGATGACATCGCATAGTGCTAACCCTGTCTTCATGGCTACTCAGATTCTAAATAAATATAGTAAAGAAATTCTTAACCTTGTCATGGAAACAAACAAAACTGAGGAGATAGAGGCACTCAAAGATGAATTGATACGTAGATTCAATTGTATGAATGTAAGCAGTAATTAATCTTAAGCAATAATTAAAGTTAAATAGATGTTTATATTTTATACTATGTTATGGATCATGATCTAAAATATGATGTGTTCTTCTTACAGGATTTTTAACACCTATGAAACATGGTCAATATGGTGAGGGTTGTAGCGCATAGCCTTCATGTAAATAATCCTTAAACCATTAACCATTCATTTAACCTTTGTATGCATTATTGACTCAACTTATGTTTGGGATGCTTCTAGTACCCCATTTAATCTATATCCATTGCAAATATCTTTTCTAACAATGTATTCTTCAGCTCATGATGAAGTTCAGACTCCTCCTTTGATCAACAATCTAATATTGTCAATTGTATTGTCCGCAACAAGGAGCTTGCAAACATCTTCCCCTGTACCAGCTACAACTGGTAAAACCTTATTTTTCTATATTTTGTTATGTGCTAATCACGCATTGATTATTTTTCTTGTGTGAATTTTATACACATGGACCTATTTTGTGCACTAATAGATACACCTACACCTGGTACAAGAACAGAGACCAGTACTAGTGAAGCTCAACCATTTCCTGGATCAGCCTGTGTTCCTATCATTTGTGTGGTCATTGTTGTTGAACAAAAAAAATATGTTTCCGTTAAAAGTACCAAAGCTTCTAGGTGCTTTAAAATTTTTATTATTTACAGTGTATCTGTAGTTTACTTATACATAACTTGTTTTGGACTGATAATCCCATGATTTTTTTTGTAGGAAATGATGTTTTTTATGATACTCTTTTTGAAATGACATTAAATCTATTTGGACCCACCATACGTAAAACGTACATAGCTTCATATTATTGGTACAATATTTTTCTTATCTTCCATTTATTGTACTATATTAAAGTTATGATATCTAACAATTTTGTTTTTTCAAAAAAGGTGGAATGAAGAGGATGCTGACTTTAAAAAGAAGTTCATTAAATATTTAGAGGACCTCTTTGGAAATAAAACTTTAGACAGTGCCATGATTCTTAAAAAAACATCCAAACATATAAATACTGTGAGGGACCAATATAGAAGGGCTCTAAAGGATAACCCAAAGTACAAGTGTCCTCCTATGATTCCACCGATGGAGTGGAATGAAATAATGGAAGATGCAAAAGAGAAAAGGATAAAGGGTAGAGGAATTCAACTAGAAGACGGCAAAAGAAGGTATGTCATGATAGTATTAAGTAGACTTTAATCATGCACTAATTAGTGATCTTTGTAAATATATAATCTAAAATGTTTCAAACTTTTCATACACTGCAAGACACATAAAAAGCTACAGAAGCGAGATTAAAAAAGGTTGGCCAACACAAACTTGGCTCTGGTGGCTCTATGAAACTTCACTCTTGACTTGTAAGTAGCAGCATTGGAATTTCATATCAAATTTTTATATATAAGGTTCATAACAAAAAATACAGGGCATGGAATTCAATGTAGAGCCCACAGATGAAGACAAAAGAATAGCCTTGAAGGAAGGCTATAAATTCGTGGATGCACGCCTACACCAAGAATCTGAAAGCCATAACGAAGAATATGTTGCACCAGATGAGACACAGGTAAATTGGTCAAATGAAAAGTAAATCAAATTGAATAGTTAATTTTGAGCATAAATTGACTATTTCATGATAAAAATGCACATGACATTTCACTGCAGCCTTCAAATCCTATCACAAAACCTGGGCGTGACGAAGGTCATGATGTGCATCACAGTGGTGGAGGTATTAATTTTCTATTGGAAATAAATTACGTAATTATTAATAGAATTTAATATCTTTAATTGCAATTAGCCGTGTAACCTTTTTTGAATATTTTAGAGCATGTTGAGCATGTTGAGGTGGCGACAGATAAAAATTTTATTGTACATGATGTGGCATTGTGAGGTAAAGAAAAATTTATGTTATGTTCTACTGGTTAATGAAATACATGTAACAGTAAAAAAAGTATGTGAATTTAACCCATTTACTTGTTATTGCAGCAGACCCCCCTTTAGTGCAACAGCCTTGTGCTCCTCAAAAAATGAGGAAGCATCATAATTTGATATCACAACCACAAGAGGAGGCAGAACATATTTATGCTCCTATCATCCTTTTCCAAAAGAAATCTAAGAAAAACCCAAAAAATAAATGATTTCTTAAAAATGTTCTTTGATAAAACTTGTTTGATTAACTTTGTTGGATAATGAAGGAACATTTTTTTTAAGTAATTATATGTTGCATATTAATATTGAATTTTATATCATTTTAATGAATATTGTTATGTGTTAATGAATTCTTGATTAGTGTTGTGTATTAATGAATGTTATATCATATTAATGAATGTTATGTGATTGTATTGATTGAATTTTATAGTTCATAAATGGATGAATGAAGTGTGTAATTAGATGTTAATGGGGAATTTAGATTGATGTTAGGGGGAGGGGGGTTAGGCCAGATGAGCTTCCACCTTCACGTGGGCGGCCTTGTTAAGTAGTGAATATTAAAGTATTCTCAAAACCAAGTGAAGCTCAAACTAATATACCTTCATTATTTAATCAATTTCATTTGTTCTAGGTCTTTGCTCATAAGTGCATTTTGAATGTTTCATTGTCAGGAAATTATCAAATAAAAAATTGGAATGGCCAATAGTCAACTTGTCTGGCATGATTTGACTTCATTTTGTGTAAGTATTCTCTTCTTAAATGCGTCAACCTCTCTTTGCCTAATCTGGATTATTTCATTGGTTTGTGTTTTTGAGTAGGTGAAGTGTTAAATTAGTTCCTTTGGACTCCTATTTCCTCACACATAGTATTAATATATGTTAACAATATGTAATTTGCATGTAGCATTCATAAATAATTCACCTAGCTTGTCAATACTTCCACATGTCATGTACATGGGACATGTGGCAGATGATGGCTTTGTGTGGTGTTAAGCTTTCTATAGAATTTTAGCCCAACAAAAGAGAACGTCTCCTGTCATTCTCACATTACATCTATTACAAGCAATATTCATCTGCATTGTACAAAAACTCACTCATTTCTTCCTGTTTATTTCAACGATGTCACATCTTCTTCCTCTATCTCATTCAGTGGAATTGTTGCAATTAAATAAGAAAGCATCCTGGTTGTGATCACTTGTATCCATATTTCTTAGGTTAAGTGCAATGATAAGGTCTTACAACTGGCGTACTTTGATGACATGTAACTGATTGAACGTTTGACAATATTAAGTTGAAGATGATGCAAGACATTAAATTAGTTAATGGTTTGTATTGTCATTGATGTCAACTTGATATCATTTGTATGGTCATATACATAATGCCAAAGACTTCAGAGAATCAATAGAACAGAGGTTATACTTTCAGCAATGCATAAAAGTCAAGTATTCACCAAGTGACAGACTACACCGATGTAGTGCACACCATCGGTAAAGACAGAGATAAAGTCACAGTGATGCCCGATGAGAAGAAGACAGTGTTGCCCGACGAAGAAGAATCACAGGATGCCCAACAAGATAAAAATAGTGTTTCCCAATGAGAAAGATCCAATGATGCCCGATGGATGGAGATCCAGAAGCTAACTGAAGTTGTACCAATGGAACTGGCAGTTGTCACCAACGACAAACTGTAGAATTGACCGACAAAATAGAGAGATCATAAAATAAAAAAATATCTAGCTGGCAGAGCTTAAGGATAGAATTAATTGGTTGTTTGATTTATTTTATTCGACCATAGTTAAGTAAGTGATTTAAAGATAATTTGTACAGCTGGCAAGAAGATAACTACGAGATAAATCAGGAGTTAAAGTTGTAAATCAATTTGGTTGGATTGTTTTTCACGCCAAGAATCAAGAATCAAGAACCAAGAATTAAGGAATATCATGTCTATATAAGAGACAAGCATAATTCATTTCACAAAGCAATCAAATACATGGGGGAGTGAATTGATAGAAGATGTTGAAGAGAAACTGATGAAGGTTAAACTTCATACAGTCCTGACCAAGCAAGCTAAGGGAGATCTAAAGAATTCTGCAGGCACCGACACATAGTGAAGCACAGCATCACAGAGCAGAAAGAGTTAAGTACAAGGAAATTGAAGTGATACATTGATCAGAGAGGTATTGTACGTAAATAGATCTGAATATCTACAATTCAAAGTTGCATTAGAAATAGGTCATTATGTTTCAGTTTAACCATTGAAGCATTAAGTCTCTTAACAGAGCAAGACTTAACAGTCTTTTTGTAATTGAGGTATATCCTAATAGATTACCATAAGGTTGACTCATGATAGTAGCATTGGTCTTACCTAAAGCCTATTTATAGTCTAAGAAGGAGGCTAATTCAAGGATGTTAGTAAGATTAGCATAAAGCCTATTGACAGTCATGAGATTGATTCAAGGATGGTAGCATAGATGTGAGATACTTAGTGACAACCTATGTATAAAAATACTCTAACAAGGTCACACTTAACAGTGTGTTTGTAACCTTTAACAGGGTTGGCTCCTAACAGGGCTCACTTTAGAAGAGTGAAAATTTGGGGTACCGGTCCCAGTGGTTTTTCCCTTAACAAGGTTTCCACGTTAAAATCCTTATGTTATGTGTGTATGGTTTATTACTTTATTATTTTACATTTCACATATGCATCTATGGATTGACTGGTATACTCTATTAGATTAGGCTAAAAGCTAATCTCCCAAGAACACCTACAAGCAAAGTTGTCACATGGAAGAAGCAAGAAATAGACAAAAGAAGAGAAAGCTATGGCAGCCAAAAAGCCAGAGACATGATATCCATGTTGAAAGAAAGAATTTCTATTATCAACAAACTGAATACAATACAATCTCCTTACTAAAATGCAAAGTGGTGAATCCTTATAAAAGGATACCGAAACCCTAAAGGTGAAAACCCTAGAGAATAATGAGCTGCCTAAGTTTAACTTAAGTATAGAGTATAATAGACTAATAATTAAATAAATTAATTATTAGCTATAATGTGACTACTCTAACACCCCCCTTTAAGTGTAACTTAGGGAGAAGCTAAAAAGCTAAAGGCTAAAAGATGCATGAAAGCAAAATGCAAGAAAGGAACTATGGGTCCCGGCAACTAGGCCTGATCAGGTACCCAAGTACAAGAAATAAACTAGATGAAGGAAACTGAGCCTTCAATCTAGGGAAAGTCCCAAAGAGAGGAACAAGAAAGAGCAAGAAGAATCTCCGAAGCATGAAGCTATAAACTCTGTTAGAAGAAACTGTTGGAACCCCCACTGAAGTGCATGACCAGGTAGAGAAGACAAAGTCTGAAGAGCTGGTCAATCAAACCAAGGAAGCAATAGAACCAACAGGTGAACCCCCCATACTACTGAATAGGGAGAGGTGATAGGAACACTAAAATGCAAAGCCAAAAACAACTGCAGAAAGTAGAATTAGGAACACCAACAGTGTAACAGAAGTACAAGCATAGGATAAAGGGTGGTGTCATTGACACATAGCATGGGCTAATGTCATGGAAGGTACAATCACTTGACAAAGATGGATGAGCACAAAATGGCATAACATCATAACCCCCCATGGCACTTTATAACTGAGTGCGAGTACAAAAATACACAAGGTGTACAAGATCCTAGAAATGTAGAAGTAGGCACTTTATCACAGTGCGTTTATAGAAAAAATATGCAAAAGAAGAGATACAACAAGCTCATAAGTCATAAAGAAGAGTGAGCTAGAAGAACAGTAGAAGAGATCCCAGGACCTGTAAAACCCAAGTAATCTGCCAAAGTGTAAAAACTGAAAAACTTGGAGGAGAGATAACCTAAAGTAGAATCTAGAAAAAATACCCTTGTAACTAAAAATTACATTGAACCAGCTTTCTGACGATATCTAGTTTGCCAAAAATGGATACCAGATGAGCAAGATAGGGCTCTCAGAAGGCAAAAACAAACATCAGACTTCAATAGAAAAAAATACTATAAAAATAGAAGAACCAAAATTCTTAATCACCATAATTAGAAAGAGCTCGGAAAGAGCTTTCCGACGATATAAAAAATTCTAAAAAAGGCCTCTGTATGCTCCAGATAGAGCGAAAAAGGCGATAAGGGCTCAAAAAAGCTCAAAAACCCAAGTTTTAAGCCCCTGGGGCTAAAAAAAATGGGCCCCTGGGCGCATGGCGCGCGCAAGGGCTAAGTCAGGGCCCTCGGTCACCCATAGGACCGTCCGCGTGCATAGAAGGCCCGTGAGGCTTATCAAAATAGCTAGGTGGAGCGGGGAGCGGCGCGGAGGCGCTGAGGAGGCGGGGTCGGTGGCGGCGGTGGGCGGGCCGTTGGGGGCAGAGCCAGCAGGGGCCGTAGAGCGGGCTGCTGGGGTGGCAAAATGGCTGGGGCCCAGGGGTGGCATAGCTATGGGCGTCGTAGAGCAGCGGGGGCCAGCGGGGCCCGTGGCGGCTCAGGCCGACACAACGCGCAGGCAGCGTGGTGGCAGCGCGCACAAAAAACTTTGACTACGCTATTTTTTTAATAAAAAAATTTCTCTAAAACTGTGCCCGTACGGCCCTTGAGGGCCAAAAAAATTCTTCCAGACGCTCCGGTGTCCAAATCGGACGTGCTTTATATGGATTCTGGGGTTTTTGGGCCTTTTAGACGCAACTGTGAGGTTAGTTTTGGTCCAAAATGCCCCAAAAAATAGAGACCCCCCAGAACCAATAAACAATATTGAAGAATGATCTGACAGCTTCAAACCCTTGGGATGTGAAGAGCTTGCTTCAACAGAACACGAATAGCCAGCTGCAGGATAGCTCTGATACCATGTTGGATTAGGTTGAAAGCTAATCTCCCAAGAACACCTGCAAGCAAAGCTATCACATGGAAGAAGCAAGAAACAGACAAAAGAAGAGAAATCTATAGCGGCCAAAAAGCCAGAGACATGATATCCATGTTGAAAGAAAAAATTTATATTATCAACAAACTGAATACAATACAATATCCTTACTAAAATGCAAAGTGGTGAATCCTTATAAAAGGATACCGAAACCCTAAAGGTGAAAACCATAGAGAATAATGAGCTGCCTAAGTTTAACTTAAGCATAGAGTATAATAGACTAATAATTAAATAAATTAATTATTAGTTATAATGTGACTACTCTAACATACTCTACATATTTACTGAGTATCGGTAAATAAGTTTTACTGGTTATCGGTTATCAAGGAGAAGGAAAGACAAGGTAAAGTAACAGACAGTCATTTGTTTCAAGTATTTCAAAGGCATACATCTTGTAGGGACTTAATAATCTAAGGAGTATTAATTGGTGGATTGAAGTTTAAAAGGATAAATTTTTGAGGCCACTGATTCACCCCCCCCCCTCTCAGTTATTACTAACAATTGGTATCAGAGCTTGTGTGCTTAGAAGGAAGGTTTCAAGACCTAAG
>MU225437.1:1286357-1300512 GCA_018584345.1 Thuja plicata
TTTTAATTGTAAAGAGATTGGACACTTTGCTGCAAGATGTCCTAACAAAAGAAAAGATGACAGAAGTGACAACAGATCTTTTGAGAAGAAATTTGACAAAGGTGATAACAAAGATTACAGAGGTTACCGATGATCAGAAAGAAGTGATACCCGAGATTACAAGGACAAAGGCAAGAAAGCTAGCTATCTAGCTGCTTACAAAGATGAAGATACTGACACCGAACCGGATGATGATGTTGAGATAGTGTTTTTAGCTGTGAAGGATGATTTAGATGAAGATGAAAGGTATGAAGAAACTGCACTCATATCTAAGATTAGTAAAAATGATATCTGGATTATAGATAGTGGCTGCACTCACCATATGACCGGTGACAAAGAAAAGTTTAATACTTTTCAATATTATAAAGGTGGTACAGTAAGAATGGGAAATGATTCTTCTTGTCAAATTGAAGGTAAGGGAATAATAATGTTGAATAACCTGATTAAATATGAAAATGCTTATTGGGTAAAAGGATTGAATTATAATCTGTTGAGTGTTTCTCAGCTGAATAAATTCAGGTCACAAAGTAGCATTTGAGAACAAAAAGGCAAATCTCTTTAATGAATTAGGAAAACTGATTGGTACCGATGAATAGACCAAAGGTAACTTATTCTATCTGAATGATACTAACCCCACTTGCTTGATAACTAGAAACGAAGACATATGGGTGTGGCACAAAAGGTTGTGTCATGTGAATTTTGACAACATGATGAAAATAAGTAGGAAAAGAAGTGTAAGAGGCTTACCAACGATGACAAATCCAGACAACATCATGTGCAAGAATTGTCAAAAAGGTAAAATGACAAAGTCTAGTTTCAAAAGAAAAACCCATACATCTGATGATATTCTAGATTTAGTACATACTGACTTATGTGGACCTATGAGGACAAAGAGCTATTATGTAGATAGATATTGTATTCTCTTTGTTGATGATTACTCTAGAATGATGACAGTCATGTTTTTAAAAAAAAATCTAAAGCATTCAAGATGTTTAAATGGTATAAGGCTATGGTAGAAAAACAAAGTGGTAAGGATCTAAAATGTTTGAGATCAGATAAAGGAGGAGAATTTATATCAGATAAATTCACTAATTTTTGTAAGGAGCATGGTATAAAAAGATAGGTTTCTGCACCAAGAACACCACAGCAAAATGGGATTGCTGAGAGAAGAAACAGATCAATAGTTGATTGTGCAAGAACACTGATGATAGAGAAGGACATCGCCCAGATCTTCTGAAGAGAAGCTGTTAGTACTGTTGTTTATACACTTAACAGAGTACAATTGAAAAAGGACTTAAAGAAGACTCCTTATGAGCTATGGTATGGTAAAACACCCAATGTGAGTTACTTCAAAATATTTGGGAGTCAATGCTATGTCTTAAAAGATGATAGAAATGGAAAGCTTGACGCCAAAAGTGATGAAGGTATTTTTCTAGGCTACTCTACCAAAAGCAAAGCTTTTAAATATCTAATCAAGGCCTCTAACAAAATAGTTGAAAGTGCAAATGTGAAGATTGATGAATTTGCAGAAAAAAATGAGCTGGAAAGCACAAACGAACCAGAAGACTACAACAAGTTTGTATACTATGAAGAACCCATAACTCTACCCGAGCAACAGTGCATAAATCTAGAACAATAGAATGTTTCAACTGACGGTCAGAATGTTGTTGCTGACGATCAAGATAATGATCAAAATAATGTGCAAGGTAATGAAGATCAAGCTGATATGCAAAGAGCTGCACCTATACTTGCAAGATATGTAAGAAGGAACCATCCAGAGGACCAGATCATAGGAGATAAGAAAGCTGGTACAAGAACAAGAAGTAAGTCTTTAAACTCAAATTGCTTAATTTGTGAGTTTGAACCAAAGTCTGTCAATGCTACACTAGATAAGGAAGAATGGATAAGTGTTATGAGTGATGAGATTGAATAGATTGAAAAGAATAAGACATGGTCACTTGTGCCAAGACCAGATGACAAAAATGTCATCGGTACAAAATGGATATTCAGGAACAAACTGAACAAGAATGGAGAAGTCACAAGGAACAAAGGAAGACTAGTATGCAAGGGGTATGCACAAGAGGAAGGTATAGACTATGGAGAAACCTTTGCACCCATTGCTAGGCTAGAAGGAGTAATAATTCTACTTGCTTATGCTGCATACAAAGGATTCAAAGTATATCAAATGGACGTCAAGTCAGCATTCCTAAATGGAATACTTGAAGAAGAGGTATACATTGAACAACCATAAGGGTTTGTAGATCCAAACAAGAGGAACATGGTATGTAGAATTCACAAACCCTTGTATGGATTAAAACAAGCTCCCATAGCCTGGTATGAATGACTTCGTTCCTATCTAATAATTATTGGATTCATGAGGACTAGTGAAAACAATAATCTTTATTTGAAAGAAGATGATAATGCTAACACTTTGATTGCTGAAATATTTGTTGATGACATCATATTTGGAGGCAATGATATGCTATGCAAATCATTTTCTGATGAGATGAGAAAATAATTTGAGATGTCTATGTTTGGAGAGATCAAGTTCTTTCTTGGTCTATAGATCATTCAACAAAGTGAAGGTATTTTCATTACATAGTCCAAATACATCAAAGAAGTTCTGAAAATATTCAAGATGGAAGATTCCAAACTTGTTGGAACATCGTTGGCTACTGGATGATAGTTTTCCTTAGTAATAGCAACAATTTGGTCAAAAATGAAAGCATATGGATAGATAGACACATCATTTGAAATCAGGTAAAGACATATTAGTTATTCACAATTTCACATTTCTATAGGCTTGGGCAACAGGTGGAAATACACTTATTGTAGTCATTAAACTACTCTATCTAGGAAGTCAAATAATGATGATGTACTAAAGGATATATTTAATGTAGATGTTGACTCAGAAATAGATTCAAAGAAAAAGGGAAAGTACACAAAATTCTGGAATGAGTTTGGAAAATCTATCAAGTTAGGTATAATCGAGGATGCATCAAACAGAAACAGGCTTGCAAAGCTTCTTAGATTTGAAAGGTGACTGCTACTGCCCATTTTGAAAGCATAGGATTTTTTTTCTTGATTATGGATGATTACCTTACTAAGGTGTTACTCTATATTTCCAATCATTAAAATTTTCATGCTACTCATTTATACTGGTATTCTTTGTCTATTTTAATAGCACAAAATCTGGCGATAAACTTACATCGCTCGACCAGTACATATCAAGAATGAAGAAGGACAAGAAAGATATTTACTACATTACTGGTACTAATAAGGAGAAACTTGAGAATTCTTCATTCCTTGATAATATGAGGAAGAAAAACTATGAGGTTTATGATTTAAGTTTTAGTTTTTGTGAGTGTAGATTGAATGTTATCATGATGGAGATTTTTGGAGGACCTTGTATTCAGCAGTTGTTGGAAAGTGATCCTTCTTAGCTTCTATTGTTTTATAAGGTTTGTCTCAATCCCAATAGGTTTTAGTTTCATATTCTAGATGCGTAAGTCAGAGGTGTCTTACAATAATAAATCATGTAATGTTGTTTTGAATACGAAGAACACTAGTATATGCAAATTTCATTATTTAATTATGAAAATCTATTAAAATGTTTGCAATTGCCTCATTTAACAACTAGTAACCAGTGTTAAATAAGTTCATAATAAACCATTATTCTAATAGTAAAGAAACATAACAAAATACACAGCCATGTATATTAATGCAAAGTAACACCTGAAGATAAATATCTAGACTAATCACCAACCAGGATGTTGTTGGTGATTACTCTGGATATTTATCTTTAGGTGTTTTTTTTAACATTCCATATTGGTCAAAATTTTGACAAACTTTGGTCAAAACCCTCACCAATACTGGTCTACATATCGACCATTCTATGTGAAAATTTAGCGTCGTGGGTTTGGCATCCTGGTCGGATGGGCCAAACATTTGGACCGACATTGGTTGAAAGTTTGACAAATAAACTTGCCAATTGCATATGTCAATTTCGACCAAGATTGGCGTAGAACATTCGACCTTAACAAAGATGTGTCAAAATATCGACTAGAAAAATAGCGACAAGACCATTTGTGGATCGTTCGACCAATCTGGGTAGAAAATTCAACCATTTTTTGTTGAAAACAGGTGCCAATTCTACTAGTGTGTGTGTGTGTGTGTATGTATACTTATATATATACATATATATATATATATATATGTATGTATATACATATATGTGTACACATACCTATATATATGTATCTTTGTGTGTACATATATATGTATACATATTTATGTACATATACATATATACACATGTATGTATATATATATACATGTTGAAGCCAATTATTCAATTGTGTATTGTCATTGGTGTTACACATGTATTTACACTTATGTAGTGATGTTACACAAATTTCTACATTCAGACCGAGCACAGTTGGTGAATAGAATGAGTTATTTAGTGTTGACCGGGTTCAGTCAGGCATTGAAGGAAGTTCAGTGTTGACCAAGTCACTCGGGCATTTTAGTCTTGGTCGGGCATTCAGTGGCAGCCGACTAACAGTGATTTATATTTTATAATTAATTGGTTATATGAGGCTGAATGAATTGTGATTTATTATTTAGAAGTATATTCAAGCTGACTTCAGGGCTTACCATATAAATAAAATGTCAATTTTGGATTGAATGTGAGAAAGAAGCATAGGAAAATAAAGAGAAAGCAGAAGTGTGGAATTCTGTAATATGAAGAGTGAAGGCAAAATCAGACAAGATTCTAATTGAGTATAGATCACTTGGAGCTTCAATAGAACATCTGATCAAAAGAGATCCATTTATAATTAGAATAGAGATCTAAATCAGAAAAGACAATTGCTTAAACATACAGGTCAATTCATTGTTACTTTCTAACATTTGTAGCAGTGATCTAAAATCTCTTAACAGAGTAGACTTAACAGTATTTTTGTAAATCCTCTTACAAGGTAACATTTCTATGTTGAAGTGTTAAAGACCTCTAAGAAGGCCACTCCTCATAGGGTGATTAAATCCTTTAACAAGGTCACACCTAACAGTGTGTTATTGTAACCTTTAACAAAGTTGGCTCCTAACAGGGCTCACTTTAGAAGAGTAAAAAATAGTAACTAGTTACATTGGTGGTTTTTCCCATATTGGGTTTCCATGTTAAATCTTGGTGTCACATGTGTATATTTTATTTTTTTTATGCTTTATGTTTCTTCACTTAATCTCTAAAGTATAATTGCATTGAATATTATAAACATTGCTTTGACACCCGAGTTACAGAAGAATATCTTAATTAACCGAGTAACAGTGTTAAAGTATTTAAGACATCTAAGGGACAAAGGATTTGTTTTGGAGTAACTGATTCACCCTCCCCTCTCAGTTACTTATCTCATTTCCAACAATTGGTATTAGAGCTTCAAGTTCTTTTAGAGAAGGTTTCAAGGCCTAAGCTAAAGATCAGAGATGTCTTACAGAAGGGAGATTCCTAAGCTAAACAAAGACAATTTCCTAGCATGGCAAGAGCTGATGAAGCTACATCTATCTACTATCAGAGATGCTAGTCTACAATTTTTGGAGAGAAAATATGTGGAACCAACAGGGACTATGACTGTGGAACAGATGATGGAATGGAAGAATCATAATATAATGATGATTGATATAGATTATTCACTCAGATACTCATAATTTGATGAAGTCAAGGACTTCCCTACAGCCTATGATATGTGGAATAAATTATAGGACATTCATGGAGGATATGCAAATTTAAAGAGAGCCAAAGCAGAAAGTCTAAGAGGAAAATTTGACTAGATGAAAATCAAAGAAGGAGAAGACATTATAGGATACAGTGATAGAATCAAGAAGATTGTGAGTGTCATCAGAGTTGTAGGTGGAATAATTGAAGATACAACAGTGGTCAGCAAGGTACTAAGAACTTTACTTCCTATCTATGCTATTAGAGTTTCAGTTATTCAATAGATGAGGTGCAATAAAGATATAACTCTGGATACATTAGTGGGAAGGATTACAACTTTTGAGCTAGATAACTTTGACAATTACTCTCCTAGCTCTAGCAATCTTGAGTCAGCATTCAAAGTGAAACTAAACCTTGGTAAGAAGGATAGATACTCAAAAGGGAAGCAGTTGAAAGTGACAGTGATGATGAATCTGATGATGAAGATTTTGACATCATTGAAGCATTACATGCAAGAAGAGCTGAAAAAGGAAAATATAGAGGAAATATACCATTGATTTGTTTCTCATGCAATAAGGTTGGTCACATTACTGCAAAGTGTCCGAACAAAGAAGACAAAGATGAGAAAAAGTTCAAAAAATTTAAAGGCAAGAAAGATTTCAAGAACTACAAAAGCTACAAGGATAAAGGTAAGAAGTCTTGTTATAATGCTAAAGATTCTGACAATGATGAAGAAGAAGAAATGGTTTATATTTTTGTTAAGGATGAAGAATATGAAAAGACAACACTTTTCTCAGACATCAATAAAAATGACACATGGATAATTGATAGTGGTTGTTCTCGTCACATGACTGGTGATAAGACAAAGTTTGAACATCTTGAACACTATGATGCTGGGAGTGTCAATTTTGGGAATGATGAACCTTGCCCTGTAAGAGGAAAAGGTTGCATTGTTCTAACAGAAGGAATCAAATGTGATAATGCTTAATGGGTTGAAGGATTGAGAAGAAATATACTCAGTGTAGCATAGCTGAACAATATTGGCTTCAAGGTAGAATTCATGAATGGTAAGGCCAAGCTCCTGGATGGTAAAGGGAACCTAGTCAGAACTGGAAGACAAACAAAAGGTAATCTATTCTATCTTGATCTCACTCAAGGTTCATGCTTTATTGCACAAGTAGAAGAAAGCTAGTTATGGCATAAAAGGTTGTGTCATGTAAACTTTGATAATATGGTAAACATAAGAAAGAACAAGAGTCAAAGGTATTCCTATTTTAAAGAAACCCAAGTTAGTAATATGCAAACAATGTCAAATCAAAAATACGAGAAAGAATAGTTTCAAAAGAAAGAATTACAATACTAATGAAGTCTTGGAATTGGTACATACTGACCTATGTAGACCAATTGGAACAACAAGCTATACTGGAGACAATTATTTTATTCTATTTGTTGATTATCATTCTAGAATGATGACTGTCATGTTTCTCAAAGAGAAATCAAAAGCTTTTCAGAAATTTAAATGGTATCTTGCAAGAGTAGAAAAGGAAATAGGAAAGAAACTAAAATTCCTAAGATCTAACAGAGGAGGAGAATTAATTTCCGATGAGTTCAATGAATTCTATAATGAGAAAGGAATCAAAAGACAGGTATTTTCCCCTGGTACACCATAGCAGAATGGAATAGTAGAGGGAAGAAACATATCCATCATGGATTGTACCTGAACTCTAATGATTGAAAAGAATGTTGTTGCCAAATACTAAAAGGAGGCCATTAGAACTACAGTGTTCACCTTGAACCGAGTTCAACTGAAGAAAGGTAGTAACCAGACACCTTTTGAATTATGGTATGGCTATAAACCTAATGTTCATTATTTCAAATTATTTGGAAGTAGATGCTACATCTTGAAGGAAGCAATAAATGGAAAACTCAATGAAAAAGGTGATGAAGGAATATTCCTAGGTTACTCATGTAAGAGCAAAGCATACAAATGTTTGAATCTTACTACTCATAAAGTCATAGAAAGTGTACATGTCAAGATTGATGAGTTTGCAAAAAAAGTGAAGAGAAGAGCAGTAAAGAGCCTAAAGACTACAGGAACTTTGTGTATTATGAACCTCATAGTATAGCTATGACTCAAGCAATGGTGATGGGACAGCAGAATTGTTGACCACTTAATATACTAGCACAAACTGTGCAACCTGAGCTGCTAGTAGAGGAGACCGAGTCACAGAAAAAGGGAACTGAGTCACAAGAAGAGGGAACTGAATCATAGATGGAGGAACCTGAGTCACAGAGAGAGGGACCCAAGTCACAGACAGTGGAACCTGAGCATCAGACAAAGGAATAGGAAATAATGTTTGAGAATGACAGACCTAGTGAATCAAGTCTAGAATCTAGAATGAAGGATCGAGTACTTTCAAAATATGTTAAAAGGCATCATGTACCTAAGTAGATAATTAGAGATTAGATAGAAGGTTTAATGACAAGGAACAAACTCAAAATTACATGCTTACTAAGTGAATTTGAACCTACAACTGTTAAAGATGCATTGAATCATGAAAGTTTGATAGAAGCAATGAATGAAGAAATTGAGCAGATTGAGAAGAACAAAAGTTGGACTCTTGTGCCTAGGCCAAAGGACAAGAATATGATTGGAACCAAGTGGGTTTTTAGAAATAAGATGAATGAAAATGGTAAAGTTTCTAGAAACAAGGCCAGACTTGTTTGTAAAGGATATGCTCAAGAAGAGGGTATTGACTATGGAGAAACTTTTTCTCCTATTGCAAGACTTGAAGGAGTCAGAACTCTTTTGGCATATGTTGCACATAAAGGATACAAAGCATATCAAATGGATGTATAATCTGCATTTCTGAATGGAATCCTAGAAGAATAATTCTACATTGAACAACCTGAAGGATTTTTTGATCCTAGCATAAGTAATATGGTTTTCAAGTTGCACAAAGCATTGTATGGACTGAAGCAAGTACCCAGAGCATGGTATGAAAGACTACATAGCTATCTAGTAAGTAATGGATTTTAGAGAACCAATGATAACAGTAGCCTATACATCAAAGAAGGACCACAAAACAAAATACTATTAGAAGAGATATTTATTGATGACATATTATTCACTGGTTATGATGACCTATGCAAAGCATTCTCTATAGCTATGAGTAAAGAATTTGAGATGTCTATATTTGGTGAGATCAAATTCTTTGTTGGATTACAATTACATCAAATGAAGGATGGTATCTACATTACTCATTCAAAATATATCAAGGAGATACTTAATAAATTAGGTATGGAAGATTCCAAACCTATTTGAACACCTATGTGTACTAGACAAAAATTGTCTAAAGATGATGATTCAAAGGAGGTAGATCAGACCAACTACAGATCCATGATTGGAAAATTGCAATATTTTGTTCACACTAGACCTGATATTGCATTGGAAGTTGGTATTGTTGCAATATTTTCAGCTAATCTCGGAGATAATCACCTAATGGAAATCAAAAGAATTCTGAGATATCTGAAGGGTACTGAAGATTATGGTTTATGGTATAAGAAGGGTGGAAACTTTGATTTAAAAGCATTCGCTAATGCTGATTGGGATGGAAGTGTCAATGATAGAAAAAGCACCAATGGTAGAGCTTTCTTTCTTCGAAAGAGGTTAGTGTCATGGACTAGCAAGAAACATAATTGTATCTCTCAGTCTACAGCAGAGGCAGAATACGTTGCTGCAGCAGTGAACTGTTCAAACATTATATGGATCAAGTAGTTGTTGTCAAGAATAAAGGAAGAAGTAAAAGAGTTAGTTATTACCTACTATGACAACACCAGTCCCATTAAAATTTCAAAGAATCATGTGATGCACACCAAAACCAAGCATATAGTAATAAAGTATCATTTTTTGAGGGAATTGGTACAGAATAAAGAAGTAAGGTTGGAATATGTGAATACAAAAGAACAAGTTGCAGATGTATTCACCAAACCTTTACCTAAGGATGCATTCTTTTATCTTAGAGGAAAGCTAGGGGTGCTTCCCCTAACTAAAGCTCACTAAAATATAGTTTGGTGATGCATCAACCCGAGTGACAGTGAAGATCTATCAGTTGATGTAGGTACATCAAGGCACATTGCAAATGAATTTGTACATATAGGTACATTAAAATTACAAAGTGAAATAGTACTGACTATTGATATTTATGGAGATGGTGTCTTTGGCATCTAGTGTCAAAGAGGGAGAGTTTTCTATAATACATAAGAACAAGATAAAAGAGGGAGAATTTTTCAATAATACAGTAAGAGGGAGATTTTGATGTCAAGAGGGAGTTTTTGGATGAGAATTAGAATGAAGCTAAAGACATTAATAAAATTTTATGTTTCTCTAAAATTCTTTATATTATGACATGTTGTGTTGTCATCAATGCCAAAGAGGGAGATTGTAGAAGACAATTATTCAATTGTGTATTGTCATTGATGTTACACATGTATTTACACTTATGTAGTGATGTTACACAAATGTCTACATTTAGAATGAGAATAGTTGGTGAATAGAATGAGTTATTTAGTGTTGACTGAGTTCAGTTGGGACTTGAAGAAAGTTCAGTGTTCACTGAGTCACTCGGGCATTTCAGTCTTGGTCAGGCATTCAGTGGCAGCCGACTAACAGTGATTTATATTTTATAATTAATTGGTTATATGAGGTCAACTGAATTGTGATTTATTATTTAGAAGTATATTCAAGCTGACTTGACATGGCTTACCATATAAATAAAAGGTCAAGTTTGGATTGAATGTGAGAAAGAAGAAGAGAAAAATAAAGAGAAAGTAGAAGCGTGGAATTTTGTGATATGAAGAGTGAAGTCAAAATCAGACAGGATATTAATTGAGTACAGATCACTCAGAGCTGCAATAGAACATCTGATCAGTAAGGATCCAGTTATAATCAGAATAGAGATCTGAATCAGCAAAGACAGTTTCTTACACATACAGGTCAATTCATTGTTACTTTCTAACAATTGTAGCAGTGGTCTAAAATCTCTTAACAGAGTAGACTTAACAATCTTTTTGTAAATCCTCTTACAAGGTAGCATTTCTATGTTGAAGTGTTAAAGACCTCTAGCAAGGCCACTCCTCACAGGTTGATTAAATCCTTTAACAAGGTCACACCTAATAGTGTGTTATTGTAACTTTTAACAGGGTTGGCTCCTAACATGGCTCACTTCAAAAGAGTGAAAAATAGTAACTAGTTACATTGGTGGTTTTTTCCATATTGGGTTTCCACGCTAAATCTTGGTGTCACCTGTCTATATGTTTTTTTTTTATGCTTTATGTTTCTACACTTAATCTCTAAAGTATAATTGCATTGAATATTATAAATATTTCTTTGACACCCGAGTTACAGAAGAATATCTTAATTAACAGAGTAACAGTGTTAAAGTATTTAAGACATCTAAGGGACAAAGAATTTGTTTTGGAGTAATTGATTCACCCCTCCCCTCTCAGTTACTTATCTCATTTCCAACAATATATATGTGTGTGTGTGTGTGTGTGTGTGTGTGTGTGTGTGTGTGTGTGTATTCTCTTCTTTTTCTTTTATGTTTTTATAATGTTTTTTTGTGTTATAGCTTTTATTCTTTCTTTTTTATTTTTTTTATTTTTCATAACTTACATTTACTCTCGCACATAATATAACATACTATATATCTTATATTTAATTATTAGATTTATTTTAGATATGTCTACATGTATTTTATATATTATGTTCTAATTATTAAGCTTACAGATTTTTCATTGTTTTTAATTTTTACTTATTGCTTCTTTTATTCATTCATTTTTCTTGATTTGTTTGTTTTTGTTTGATTTTATATTTTGTGTTTGTTTTATTTTAGCTTTTGTGTTTCTTTATCTTGTTTTAATAATTTCTTTAGTTTTAGTATTATTCTTTTTTATATCGTTAATGGGTCAAAGATGAAAATATGAGATGAATTCATGTCATTTGCAAAAACTGCCTTACCTTTATTTGTTTATCATGTATCTATCATTATCCTTTCCTTCATTTACCTATGATAATCACTCAAAATTTTATTCTATGAAATCTTGAAGTCATTTGAGTGTTCAAATCTTCCTTACTTCATCATGGTAATATAAAGGAAGATGCAGATTAATAAATATTGTAAGAAATGCAAATATTTCATAGCCATATCCATTCCTACTTGAATCTGCATATCTTCTATACTAAATTTTTAAAATACTTCTAGGGCAAAAAATCAAAATACATACACTCCCTTCAATTTGAATATGACCATAGAAGATAAGTTTCTCTTAAAGGATGTTCATATTCATATGTAAATATGTTTCACTAATAAAGAAATAGAAACTATATGTCTAATTATCAGTCTTTTGATATAGTTTGATACTACTAACTCATTATCTATATACTATATAACTCAAAAAAACAAGCTTGGTAAACAAAATAGACCTTGTTGACCAATTCCTTAAATATAACCATATACTAAAACTACATAACAACCTTGCCTTAAAATACTGTGAAAACTAAGAACCTTTTCTAAGAAGAGGTTTCTTGAAACAAAACCAAACTATTCTTTATCACACTCAAATAACTGTATCTAGATAAAGATAGATTTTCTTTTCTGGTCTAATGTTGCAGCATTTGAGTTAACGATAGCAAAGGTGCTAGGGTTTGGAGTATCGCAGGTTACCACTAGTATGAGGCATGTTTCTCTCAATTCTAGTCTATCTTCTTCATCACTTGAATCAATCTCATCCTCTCTCGTATATTTTCAACCAATTTTCATCCTCCATCTTCCTAATTCTCATAAGTTTCAGTAAGAAATTTACATTTCTTTTAATAATGGGTTTCTAAAATTCAAAGTAGCCAGGGTCTTCAATTTCCAAAATTGGCATTCTAGGTATTAGCTTCCAATCCATAGCTATTACCTTATAGTTCTTTTGGTTCAAGGAATAGTTAATTCCTCATTAATATTATCCATAAAGTTTGTCAAGTTCCCCCACAATGTTTTCCTCAAAGACCTTTTCATACAACTTGGTGCAGGAGCACCCTTGAGAAGCCAGTCAGATTGGTGGTCTCATGTCATTTTTGGTGTTTGGAAGTGTTAAATACCCTCTTGAAGGGAATTTTAATTATATTAGGTCATGTGGACCAAGTGTGGTTGAGTTAGTGTTAAAATTGTGCTTTCTGTTAGGTCAAAGTAGTGCATTTTGGATCATTAATGGCATTGTACTTGATAATGTGGTCAAGTGGAAAGTTGATGTTTTTCATTTCTTTAGAGTCCTATGATACCCTAAGAGGTCTAACTAGGGTTATTTAGGTCAAATTAGTGTCAAAACACTTGAAAATTGCAAATGTGTAAAAGATGTCAAAATGTTGCTATGCAACATTAGCAACTTTTAAAAGTTGCTGACAACATTTTTGGTTGTCTTAAGGGTTTCAAGGTTTAATTTATTTTTTGAACCCATCCAAGGAGTTAGGCACGTTTTTTGAGGGGATATAAGGAAGGAAAACCCTAATTTGAAGGGTTGGAAGTCATTGTACGGATTTTGGGTTTTGGAGCCAAGCAATTTTGAATGACAGGGTAGCAGAATTGAAGCAATTTGTGTTTTTCTTGTTGTGCATGGATTAGATTGAGGACTGTGATCATTTGATGCCATTTTTGGGCATGTTGTAAAGTGTTTTTAGTAGTTATTTTTCTCTATAATTACTTTCCTTTTGGCTTTTGTAAATTAGTTTGTTTTAGACAGTTTGTTGTCCAGTACTGACAGAGAGGCAAAGATGTGGACCTAACTCCATTTCCCACCATTGGTGTTGTACAGCCACTTGGGAATGGAGACTAGTTCCATGGAGCTTCAAGAATCTATAAGGAGGAGCTCTGGAAGTGCATGAAATGACTTTTAACGTCTTTCCCTAGGCGAGCTGAATGAGAAGCCCAGCTAGGAAGACCAAGTAGAAATTAGTATAAAATTGCAGGAGGCTGTTGTCATAAGCCAAGAAGGCCATGGATGTAATGAATGATGTTTTTTAGGTACTCAAGAATGAGGAGGATTTCCCAAGAATTCATCTTACCAAGTTTTGAAGCCAAGGACCCAAGACTGGTCTAAAAATAAGGAAGAAACCCTATTTCAGAAACAGGGTGTACGGACAAAGTTGGACCCTGAAACCTAGAAAATGTTGGTGGGTTTTTTCCTTCCATGTGAACTTCCAAAACATTTTTGGGGGTTCTTTGAGGATTTTTAGTTGTATTAGAGATTTCCTAGATTTAAGGAGGCCTAATTGTCAAAAAGGCTACAAGGCCTAAATCTTAGGAATCTAGAGCTTGATTGGTAAGTGAATATCCTTGGCAAGTTGAGACCCCATCTTGGAGT
>MU225437.1:1306665-1356282 GCA_018584345.1 Thuja plicata
GGGTTGGCTCCTAACAGGGCTCACTTTAGAAGAGTGAAAATTTGGGGTACCGGTCCCAGTGGTTTTTCCCTTAACAAGGTTTCCACGTTAAAATCCTTGTGTTATGTGTGTATGGTTTATTACTTTAATGTTTTACATTTCACATATGCATTTATGGATTGATTGGCATACTCTGCATATTTACTGAGTATCGATAAATAAGTTTTACTGCTTATTGGTAATCAAGGAGAATAGGGACAGACAAGGTAAACCGACGGACAGTCATTTGTTTCAAGTATTTCAAAGGCATACATCTTGTAGGGACTTAATAATCTGAGGTATATTGATTGGTGGATTAAATTTTAAACAGAAAATAATTGAGGCCACTGATTCANTTCCCCCCCCCCCCCCCCCCTCTCAGTTATTACTAACAAAAACAAAGCACAATTAGACCACTTGACACCATATTTTATAGTGGAAAACCCCTAAGGGTAAAAAAACACTTTATGAATCATTTTATTATGCCTTGCTAGAAAAACTAATGCCTCACATAGAATACATTAAGGCCTCACTAGAAAAGGTAATGCCTCACATAGCATATATTGCCTTACGTAGCTCATATTGTCTCACATAGTCAAACTACCTCACATATCATCTTACAGAAGCACCCACTTCCTAATCATACAAATAGAATAATTCAATACAGAGGTACACTTTGTTTCCACACATTACATTTGACATAAAACAACACCTCAGAGATTCTTGACATACTGGTCAATACAAAAAAAATCAATTCTCTGAGAACTTTTCATCCACTTCTCTGCATACCCTAATCTTCAAAAATATGCATATCAAATATGTCTGCACATGTTTCTCATTAACAACACAACCACTAAATCATAAAAAAAAACTTCCATGATTCTAACCCTTCCTTTGTTCAGATAGAATACTACATTTATATTGTCACAAATACTTTAGATATAATCATGACATGATCAAATGTAAATTACAATCTTACTAACAATGTTCAATCAAAAATACCCCCAATCAACTAGTATATACAATGAATGTTTCTTTCAAATGAACACTTTTTTCATCATTCATTTCCAAAAAGAAAGTGCAAGGAAAACAAAACACTTTCAAAGAATAGATCAACGCAACTGATAATAACCTCTTACTGTTACTATTTAAAACAAATTCTCAGTACAATGTGATCAAAAACTTCTCCATGTTAGCATCTATCCACATAAGATTTTTTAGTCTTCCTCAAATAGAAATCTACTTCATAGATTGATCAGTTCAATTCCTTTTCACTCTTAAAAATTTTTTATATCATCTCTACAACACCCTTTTTATATCCATCAAGCATGTTTACATAGAAGTGTTTGTCTTTTCAACCAACTCAAGTCTGTTACCAAAACCGCAAGTATCAAACTTAGTTTTTTCACCTATCACCAATTGAAAATCGGTTATTCATCTCTCAAATACAACATAGATACAAGGATACATATTCTTGTTTCTAAATTCTTACGAAAGAAATTAGAAATCGACAGCTTTATTTTCTTCAACCAAAATATGTAAATTATCTTGTAAACCTAATTCCTCTTCCCTTTTTTATCATGTATATCATTAATGAAAAAAATAATATTATTTAAACATATGAAGATCTAATTAACATGTATCATTCAGTCTTAACGATCATAAATTAAAATGATTTGAATAAAAACAAGTAACTGTCATTTTAGTTTGTTTTGAACATAATTAGTTAATCCATATTTTAAAGGTATTCTTTGAAGATCGATTAATGACAAGATTTGATTGTGATACTAAGTTTACATTGACTAAAACCATTGTCATGAATCCATTCTATATTGAGTTATCGATATATGTAGATGTTTTATTACCATACAAGGCTCTTGTCTCCATACACAAGACTCCTATCGCCCAACCTACAGGAAGTAATCTGCACTTTCAAAAGCACAAGACTTTAGACGCATATTCACCCAAGTATAAAAACTACAATAATTTTTGTCAAAGACAAAAATTATGCCAGAGAAATTCACAGTAAAACATGATTGTTTATGATATTGAACAATAAAATTTAGAAGGTAAACACAATATATAAATCATTGTTCTCTTGAATGTTATCACACTCTTAATAGAACAAGAACATATTGTTGTCTCATGTTAATCAAAAAAACCATCATTGACACCTACAATCTTAAAAACTCACATGGTTATCAATCACTCATGAATAACACCAACTTATGATCTTAACCAACTAGTTGATTCATGTTAAAACATCTCTACCTGACTAAATCTTCATGTCACCTTTTTACATCAATGAAAAACATGCCAAAGTCAAAAAAACTCCCCCTTTGGAATTTATGTCAAAACTCACTTCCTTCTCCCCCTTTAACAACATATGACAAACGGATTATCAATCTCTCAACCAGTTCCCCCATAATGTAAACTTGTAGAAACATTTGCAACACTTGTCTCTTCAATGTCTAGAACTAGTAAGCCTCAAAACTACCAATCTTGTCTTGACGTGTTGTAGTGATGAATACTACTATAAGTTCTAACTCGTATGATCACGTGAAAAAATTCCACTATACTACTCAAACACCAGCTCATGCTAGAAACTTCTCCAAATAATTTCAAATTCTGATGTAGATCCCCTCATCATAGGATTTTATATCATGTTGTTGAAGACATTATATTTTTCCATTAGTATATGCAAGGAAAAACATGATAAAAACCGTCGATTAATACTACACCGACAAACAGGGCACAGCACTACCCGATGCCAAGGTTACCAATATTGCTAAGTATAAAGCATCTTGACGCAACACTATCTAGTGTTAACCGATGACAGAAAAGATAAAGGATCCCAATGAGTAACCAACACGAAAACCCAACAAAATAGTCAAGAGTGGAACCCGACAAATCAAGGGAACCCGATGAACAGTTCAAATAAGGAACACCAATAGACTTTCAGTTCACACCGATAATCAGATACCGAGAGTCAGTTACATCCCGCAAAAAGTGGATCTGACTTCCATGTCAAATAAATCACTAAATTGTTATATTTAGCTTCTTGATTTTTTTTTAAATCCATTACATGAGGGAAAATAAATGTAGTTATTATTGTTTTTATCAGTCTAACTTATTTAAAACATGCAAAGTAAAGGATCAAGGTCAAGTTGTAGACCTTAGATCTAGAGTTAACATTGTAATGCGTGATTCTAGAATAGGTCAAAGAACTTGTATAAATAGATGCTCAATCAATTGTGAGCATGTTTTTCGATGATGATTGTAGCCTCTGAGAGAATCTAAGGTTCAGACAAGAGAATTCATGCAAAAGCACAAACAAAGATCAAATCAGTTTTCAAGAACAAGAACCAAGGCTACTGACAAGAAGGAAAAGGTATTAATCAATCACTATAGGTGATATTCATACTGTGTAAGCTTTAATGGATCTTTGATCAGAAATTATAGATTGCATACAGTCAGGTCATACATATTGTACACATTCTAATAAGTGTAGTACACTTAAGAAATCCTTTCAAGGAAGGTGGATTTAACAATCCTATTGTAAATATCTTAACTGAGTGCACACTACATCAGTGTTGTTAAAGCTCTTCACAAAGTAGATCCTAACAGGTCTCCACTTTAATACTCCTAATAGGGTAGATCATTAGAAGTGATCAAATTGTAATCCTTAACTGGCTCCGTTCCAATCTACAGATATTGAAGTTTTGTGGGTGTCATCCCCACCGCAATTTTTACTTCCTAACAGGAGTTTTCTATGATATCATATCTTGTGTTATTTGTATATTACTTTCATGAATGTTTCTATGACTGTTACATAAAATTAAGTTTATGAATTAATATTACATGCATAAGAAAGAACATCAGATTTGGTTGGTAATACAATAAAGATTGATTGCTAATGAAGTAAGGTGAAAAGTGTTAAAAGTTTTAGAGGTACTGATTCACCCCTCCCATCTCAGTATTACTTCCCATTAATCCCAACAATTGGTATCAGAGCTGAGTCTCTTCTTGGAAAGCTTAAAGGCTTAAGAGAAAATATCATACAATGGAAAAGTACAGACTTGATAAAAAATATTGAGAATAAAAAGCTTAAAATTCAGATGTTCTATGAACAATATAAAGAAGCAAGAATCAACATGAGACAGTTGCTAGATGAAAGAAAGAATATGGCATCTCACTATAATGAGACAGATTATCATGAGGAAGAGATACCGAATTTCTTTGAGTCTTCAAGATCAAATACAAGCAAAGGATCAGATACATCAGAAGAAAGCATCACAAGCCTAACTGAAATTAATCTACATCTGGCTAGACAAGTCAAATCTCTGCAAATCGGTCAAGAGACACAGATGGTAAGGATGATTGGTGTCATGAAAAATGATAGGAAATCTAAACAAGAAAGAACACTAGCTATTGATGATAGAAGAAAGATCACAGAAAAGCTACAAGAAAAAGAGTCTGAGATACAAAGACTTACAGAGTATCACCATGAGATTACAAATCAGATTATTCTCATGAGTCAAGAAGTAAACAGAATGAATATGGAACTCATTGAAATAATACACACTATTGGTGAACTAAGAGAAGAGAATGAAAAATTAAAGCATGGGGTTAGAATTCAGCAACAGCATAATGACATGATTAAGAGAGTTGAAGAAAGTACAAAAAGGATGGATGAATTCTTGAATGCACAAAGAAGACCCAACACCAACACTGGACTAGGGTACACCAAGCATGGAGAGTCATCAAATGAAGCTAATCCAAAAGATGCCTACATCAATACTAGATCAAGGAAGCTGACATGCAATCACTGTGGAAAGAAAGGCCACACCTCAAATGTTTGCAAGAGCAAAGAAAAAGGTATTCCTAAATCCACATTTACATTCATAGGACACTGTTATAATTGTGGCAAGAATGGGCATAAAGCATATGAATGTAAATCAAAGGTGAAAGAACCAAAGAAGGAAACCTATATGGACAAGTATTGTCCCACATGAAAAATGCATGGGCACACATCTATTGAATGTAGGAAGAAGAAAATTGAAGCATGGAAACCCAAAAATCAAGAAAATGCATATAAACCGAGTAGAGTCAGTAATTCATTTGTTTGGGATTACAATACATGGATAAACTGCACAGTTTGTGGTAGATATGGTCACATTGTTGTAAATTGCATGAGAACATTGACGAAAAGGTCTAGAGGCTGGACCAACCCTGGAATGGCATGTTTACACTATCATAAGGTTGGACATCTAAAGAAGGACTACAGAGACCGAATAACAGAAACCACCACTTTTGCAAATGGTAACACCATTGAAGACATCAAGAAAATGAGAAATAAAATGTGGAGGAAAGCTTCAACCATTGAGGAAGCTAGACCAAGAAATGCAGTCTGTGACACCTCATCCCATGGTTCTGGTGACATCACCACCCCCACCTAAAATATGAACAAGTATGGAACTGCACTACACCAAGTCATATTTTGAATTAGTTCCATTAAATCGATAAGAATAAAGATGCATATTATGTTACTTGTTACAATTCTAAGAAAGCAACCTCATCGGTAAACACATACCGAATATCATTGATGAACATAAAAGGATGAGCTATCTACACTTACCAAGAATCATCGGTCAACACATAAAAAGGCTAAGTCGCTAATGTAAACCGACAGCCATTGGTAAGGAAGCAAAGTTACAATGTTGTCTTGACACTACACCAAGATCCGTCGATGAAAGCAACAATCTTAACAGCTACCCTGAGCATCCTGTCAACACAAAGAATTTTTTTTGAAAGTTTAACAGACAAACTCCATCTTCATGAACCAACGATTTGTTGAGCATTTGTGACAGACTTAGGGAAAAATTCTATAAATACTTGATAGAAGCACTTCTTTCTTCACACATGAATTGGGAAAACATAGTAGAGAAAAAAGAGAGAAGTTAGTAGAGCATCCTTGACTCGATCCAATGCACTCCAAACTGATCACTCACAAGCTACATGGATTGAAGTAAGTACCAAGCATATCTATAACTCTGTTATTATTTTTGAAAAAGCCCTCAATTTGAAACTCAATGGCAAAGACTTCAAGAATAGCCATATTGAATAATGAAAAGAAGAATATCATTAAGTTAATCAAGAATAGCACTTGTGTGGAACCAAAAAACAAGATATGTCCAGAGGTTGCCTCACAACCCGATGATTCTGGCGCATTCTCAAAAATTCCACCTAGGGTTTTGTTGATAGAAGACGTTAGATTGTATATCCACTGCAAGATCGCTAAGATTGGTGATCTAGAGATAGATCAAGCTTATAAGAAGCTATGTGAAGATCAAGGGAACCTAAAGGAAGAACACAAGAACTTGCAAGTAAAATGGATAACAAATGCCCTATATTTCCCAAGGGTTTTCAAAACTAACCGGATTCGGTTAGTACTTAGCAGAATGCACGATCAGAAGTTATGGTTGGATGAACCCAAATAGATTACAAAGGATGTATTACATGTTGTAATAGGTTACCCTATAATCAAAAAAACAAAAGCTCACAAGCATCCCTCTCGACCATAATTTGAGAAACTCACCAACACTGTATGGGATAACCAAGTACTTAAGGTGAACACCATCACCAAAAAGGAAATGAGGTTCAGTGCATGTGTCATAGGGTACAAAATATTTCAATCTAGCAGGATAAACAATGAAACATCAATAGCAGTAAGCACAACTTACGAGATTGTCACAAAAGGAATACAAATGGATCTATGTGAGATCCTACTGAAGAAACTTGATGAAAATATGACAACAATCAGGTCTGCCAAGACAAACACATGTAAGTTTGGCTCACTTATAATGTGTATATTATTTTATTTTCAAGAATACTTTCCTTCAATTGGAAAAGTGAAGTGGGACACCACCAAGCCAGTCAAAATTCAAATAAATGACCTTATCAAGACACTAGGTGACAACTTTGATTCAGTGATGACTGAATACTTCCTTAATTTCAAGGAAAAGATGATGGAGAGAGTAAGGATCCTTGAACAATTAATTTAAAATCATAAGGAAGAGATATTCTTTATGGTGAATTTAGATTTTACTCATATTAAGCTAGTTGTACCAAGGACAGCTTGGTTACCACCACTTGACTATGAGATAAACAAAGATCAAGCAACAAATGTAATTGATGCTTTATTGAATGAACCACTTGACAGTAAGAAACAAAGATTTGGAACATATGAAGAGGCCAAGACTAAATTAAAAATGGGATTAGTCATAAAGAAGATTGTCAACAAGAAAAAAAAGATGGTAAAGAATCTTGAGAAGTTGTTGTTGGTAAATGAGGAGGAGAAAGAACAAACAGAGGACACTAAGGGACAGGGTGCCATCGGTGAAGAGGAAGATAAGCAAGAAGTAGATTTTGAAGACACAGAGTCTGATGTTCCTCCACCTCCAACCAAGAAACCAAGGACTACAGTATCTCAAAGGACAAGGAGCCAAACTGTAAAGAAAGATACGACACCTCCAAAGAAAGGTCAAGTGAGGACCTATAAGAGGAAGCAACAAAAAGATAAGCCAACACCTACCAAAAGGAGGAGAAGACTCATCAGAACCAAAGTCAACATTAAAGATTCAAAATAGGATAAGCTTGAAGTAGATAAGAAGAGCTTAACCCCTTAAACAATTGATGAGATTGTTGAATCAATTGCTACAATAGGTACCATGATTGATAGGAAAATCAGACAATGGGTAAAAATGGAACTCGAGGACCAAAATAAAATAGAATATGAAATAATCAAGGCTGTGGTTAGAATCAAATATGTCCCACTTGAGTTTTCTAACAAAATAACCAAACCACTAAGTGACAAAATTTTAGCATGATGGTCTTATGCTTTGCACTCAGAAAAGGAAGCAAAGGAGAGGATACTTGTGACAATCATGTCTCCCGAATCCAAAATGGAAGAGATAAGAGAAATGATGAAAAAACATTCCAATAAATTTTTGGAAAAGATAAGAGCATGCAAGGTATTACAGGGAAAGGTCTTAGACCTTGACAGCATGACAGATGTTAAATGGAGATAAATTCTTGATCTACCTGCTGAATCAATAATCTATGAAAATCCATTACTTCTCACCGAGACACCTCATATAGAGGAGAAAAAAGATAATGCAAGTCCAAAGCACATTTCTTTGGATAATATGGAAGATACTGAGCCCATTGACTTAGATAAAGTCATGGATGATCTTGATATTCAAGGTATTACTCACTATGATTCCAATAAGGATCCAAAGAAGGATGATGATGTAATATTCATATCTCTTAAGGATCAATAAAATAAATAGGCATTGAAGACATTAGGAAATAAGGACATGGATGTTGATTATGAGACATGGCCAAACACTTCAATCATTTACATAACAGGACTAGACCCTGCAGAAAAAATTCAAAAGGATGAAGATGTCACTGTTCAACAAGCTCAAACCAATGAACAGGACACAACTACAGATGCAGCACAGGTGAGCACACAAAAAAATATGCCAGTATTGATGAAGGCCATCAATCTGATAGAAGGACATGAGGAATCTACTATAGATACAATCATACCCAAAGAAAATAGTGATGCAGAAACAAAGGACACAAAAGATGAATCCAAAGATACAACTGAAGAACAAGCTGCTACCGATGATCAGCAAGGCAAGTCTACTGATCAAAATCAAAAAGGAGGAAAACAAGTAGAAGAGGAAAAGAATAAGGAGAAAAGTGAATAAGAAAATATAGTAGATCCACAAAATAAAATAGAAGACAAATCTACTGATACACCCAAGGTTAATGAAGAGATGTCTTCACCTAACCAATGGGTGAACACCGAGCAGAAGGCACAAGAAGTTTCATCTACAAAGCCTTCACTGAGCACCTCAGAGGAAAAAAATGAACTAGCAATGGTAGTTCATACATCTACTTCTACACAAGTCTCAAGGAAGAAATAGAAGAGCAAAAACAAAAATCCAGTCACTCTAGATGAAATAATTGAGATTCTAGTATGTGATCCTAGAACACTGGATCCTACTGAGTTAACAAAGTATGCTAGACTTTGTGAAAGGAAAGCTATCCAAGATAGTCTGAGAAATCCCACAAAAGAATCAAAGGTACTCGATGTTGCAAAAGGAATCCTCTAGCAAATTGTACCTGATACAGATGTTGATCAAACAACTCCCATACTTGATCAATTAGTGGTTCTCACCGACGCTATCACATCTCATAATATAGATGTTGAAAAGGCTATGGAAGCTAGACTTGAGAAGAAATTTGAATTCAAATTAGCAGAGAAAATAAGCCAAGAAGTGACACTGAACAAGGTGAAGCTATCTGAACTGGTAAGCACTTTGGACCCTATAATTTCAGAAGCTATAGCTTTAATTCAAAAATTGTGCACGTTGGATCAACTCACCAAGGAGTATACCAAAAAGATAGCAAAATTGATGTTGATCTTCAAGCTAGTGCACAAGGTCTCACAAACATTGAAGATGCAATCAAATTGCACCATGACCAGCTCAAGAAAGCTAGGAAGATAAGACGGGATATTTAGATTGCAGAAACAAAGTTCAGATTTGAGGTGAATGAGATTCAAGCTCAACTTTTACCAACTCTCACATTACTGAAAAACCATATGACACAGGAAAGAACACTTATTGCCACCCTAGAAATGTTTGTCCTAGACAGCATTTATGATATGCATACCAAGATTGCACTATAGCACATGGAACTATAAATCCTCAAAGAGAAATGGGAGAAAATGATGGAAGATATCAAGAACAGTCACTCCCACATACTTGACACTATAAGTTGCACATTTTTGACAACTTATAAGTTATACATTTTTTTCATGATTATCAAAAAAGGGGGAAATGATATGTACAGTCAGTAATCTTATATCATTAAAAAGAGGAAAGATTATGGAGAAAAAAAGGGGAATGTATAGTACAAAGGCAAGTATACATGTACATATACTTATACTATACTGATGCATACAGTTAGGGGAGTCATATAATGACAAGGATATATACATGTTGTAACTACTAAATACTTTAATATTTTTCACATATCAGTTTTTGATACTAATGTCAAAGGGGGAGATTGAAGACATTATATTTTTCCATTAGTATATGAAAGGAAAAACATGACAAACATCGTCGGTTAATACTACACCGACAGACAGGGCATAGCACTACCTGATGCCAAGGTTACCGATATTGCTAAGTACAAAGCATCCTGACACAACACTATCTAGTGTTAACCAATGATAGAAAAGATAAAGGAACCCAACGAGTAACCAAAATGGAAACCCAATGAAACAATCAAGAGTGGAACCCGATAGATCAAGGGAACTTGGTGAACTGTTCAAAGAAGGAACACCGACAATATTTTAGTTCACACCGACAATCAGATACCGAGAGTTAGTTACATCCTGCAAAAAGTGGATCTGACTTCCACGTCAGATAAATCATTGAAGTTTTATATTTATCTTCTTGATTTGTTTTTAAATCTATTACGTGAGGGAAAAGGAATGTAATTATTATTGTTTTTATCAGTCTAACTGATTTAAAACATGCAAAGTAAAGGATCAAGGTCAAGTTGTATACCTTGGATCTAGAGTTAACATTGTAATGCGTGATTCTAGAATAGGTCAAAGGACTTGTACAAATAGATTCTCAATCAATTGTGAACATGTTGTTCGATGATGATTGTAGCCTCTAAGAGCATCTAAGGTTCATACAAGATAATTCATATAGAAGCACAGACAAAGATCAAATCAGTTTTCAAGAACAAGAACCAAGGCTACTGACAAGCAGGAAAAGGTATTAATCAATCACAATAAGTGATATGTTGGAAATATTGCTACAATGTAGACAATCGCTATTTTTTCATTGATGTCAAACCTTAACTGGTGAAACTATTGTTGTATGTTTGAGTACCATATCTATTGATTGATGAAGATTTGAAGAATAGGATAACAAGAAGACCGAGGAAATGGTTGAGTTATGAGTATACACCAGGGTACTTGATCATTTGGCACTTTGGCAAAGTGATATGTTGTTTATCTTTCACTAACAGTTCACTGGAAGGTCGATGCCGAGCAAAGAAAAGTCGATGCCGAGCAAAGAGAAAGGTGATGTCAAGCAAAGAAAAGATGATGCTGAGCATCAGTGAAATGCCGAGGGAGACAGAGAAATCCGAGCAACAGTATTTTAGTAATTGATGAGATTTGAGATCTCTGGCTGACATAGTTGATTTTATTGGGATATGTATTATTAATTAATATTGGTCCACACTCATTTAATGCATGGGAAACCGTTATTATTACATGGATTCAATGTTTAATTAATGACTGTATTGGAGAAGTAAATAAAATGTAATGATGGTAAGATCCATTGGATCTGACCTAACCTAAGATCTACAATCTTGATTAAGAAGCAAAAGATTTATCTGACCTATATGAAGAGGTATAATATAACCTACAGAGGTTAATTTCATTGTATCCAAGTGTAAGGAGAAGCTGTATGCAAGAGTATTGCATGGTTAATTGACTGATTGGCAAGACCTAGCAAAGAAGGCTGGGCAGAGAAGCAGAGAGAGATTTCTTGATGGATTTCCAAGTAGATCTAAAGTTTGAGATGAAAATGGAGGCCACTCAGTGAATTAGCATTAGAGCTGAAATTGGATCTGGATTTGAAAAGTAAGTTGTATGTATCATATCACACCTTTTGATTACTTTTTAACCATTGTATCTGTTCAAATCCTTTAACCAGGTTGACCTAATAGTCATTGTATAAATCCTTTGAACAAGGTGAAATTTATATTGGAATGTTCTAAGTCCTCTAACAAGGCTACTCCTGACAGGGTGATTAAATCCTTTAACCAGGTCACATTTTACAGTGTGTTTTGTAACTTTAACAGGGTTGGCTCCTAACAGGGCATCACTTTAGAAGAGTGAAATTTTGGTAGCATGTTACTGGTGGTTTTTCCCATATTGGGTTTCCATGTTAAATCATGGTGTCAAAATGTGTGAATTTTTATGTTGTGTTTTACTGTTAAGTTTTTGTAAGCTTATTTCATTAGTACAGTAAATTACACACTTTTTTTGTTTATTGTTGCTGAGCAGATCTGAGTTGTTGAAGTAGTATAAATTTTTATATGGGAACATCTGGACTTGAGTATAACTGATTCACCCCCCCCTCTCAGTTATTCTAAATTCATTCTAACAATTAGTATCAGAGCTTTTTTCTCTTGAAATAGTTGGTACTTGGATATAAAGATCAAGATGTATAAAAGGGATGGACCGAAGATTAACAAGGACAACTTTCCTGCATGGAAAAGTTTGATGAAACTTCACTTGGCTAGTATTGGTGATTCTGCTAAACGATATATTGAGAAAGAATATATATCCCCTAATGGAGTTCTGAATGCTACACAATTAAGAGAAAAGAATGAACATAATCAAGCAATGTTGGAACTTGCATCATCTCTAAACTATCATGAATTTGAGGACATCAAGGACTGTACAAGCACAAAGTAGATGTGGGATGCCCTTCAAACCATCTATGGAGGTGATACGAATGTACTAAGAGCCAAATTTGAAAGCTTGAGAGGTAAGTTTGATGATTTAAAAATGCAAGAAGGAGAAAATATAGTGCAATATTATGATAAGATAAAGGAAGTTGTAAATGCTATTAGAGGAGCTAAGGGAACCATTGATGATGACACTATCATGAGAAAGGTCCTAAGAACACTTCTTCCTATTTATTCTATTAGAGTATCTACAATTCAAGAACTGAGATGTACTCCTAACAACAATTTGACTCTGGAAAGTTTGGTAGGCAGACTTACTCCATCTGAGATGTCAAATTTTGATAACTATACTCTACAAACTATTGAATTTGCATTCAAGTCATAGATGGTCATTAGAAAATCAAGGAAAGAAAACAAATGTGTGAGCAATGATAGTGACACTTCAGATAATGATTTAGAAGAGCTTGAGGCACTTATGGCAAGGAGACTAGCTAGAGGAAAAGAAAAATTTAGAGGTAAACTTCCTATTATTTGTTTTTCTTGTAACAAAGTTGGTCATATTGTTGCTAGATGTCTTGACAAGAATGAGAAAGATGAAATAAGAGACAACAAGTACAAAGATAGAAAGGATGACCAAGACTACAAAAAGTACAAGGATTACAAAGACAAAGGTAAGAAATCTTTTTATATAGCTGAAGAAGCCTCTGACAGTGAATCTGATAAATCTGAGGAAAATGATATAGAAGTTGTGTATGTTGCAATGAAAGATGAATCTAATGATGATGAGAAAAATGTACTAATTTCTTATATGAGTAAAGGTGATTGTTGGATTATTGACAGTGGTTGTTCACATCACATGATTGGTGATAAGGACAAATTTGAAACCTTAGATCAATGTAAAGGTGGATATGTTAATTTTGGTAATGATACACCTTGTAGAGTTAAAGGGAAAGGATCAATTCAATTGACTGACAAGATTAAATGTGATGATGTGTATTGGGTTGATGATCTTAAGTATAACTTGTTGAGTGTTGCACAGCTGAACACTTCTAGTTACAGAGTTGAATTCCATCACAGGAAAGAAAAGATCTATGATGCCAATGGAGAATTAGTTGGAAGTGGTGAGCAGACTAGAGGTAACTTATTTTATCTAAACTTAGCTGAAGAGACATGATTGTTTACACAATATAATGATGTTTGGTTATGGAATAAGAGGCTATGTCATGTTAACTTCAATAACTTGGTAAGCATAAGTAAATTGAAAAAGGTTAGAGGGTTGCCTAAGTTAAAGAAACCTGAGAATGCAATGTGTAAGCAATGTCAATTGGGAAAAATGACTAAATCTAGCTTTAAGAGCAAAACTCATACTTCTGAGAATATTTTGGAATTGGTTCATACTAACCTTTATGGACCTATTGGTGAGAAAATTTACTGTGGAGACAAATATTTTATTCTATTTGTAGATGACTACTCTAGGATGATGACTGTTATGTTTCTTAAAGAGAAATTTGATGCATTTCAGTTATTTAAGTGGTACTTGGAAAAATTTGAAAAGGAAACAGGTAAGAGTCTGAAATGTCTGAGATTTGAAAGAGGAGGTGAGTTCATTTCTAATGATTTTAAAAGGTTCTACAATAAACGAGGGATAAAAAGACAGATGTCCACACCTAGGACACCACCACAAAATGGTATAGCTGAAAGAAGAAACAAATCTATCATGGATTGTGCTAGAGCATTAATGATGGAGAAAAATGTTGCACAGAAATATTGGAGAGAAGTTGTAAGTACAATAGTTTAAACCTTGAATAGAGTACAAGTCAAGAAAGGTACAAATACTACACCTTATGAGCTATGGTATGGATATGCACCTACTATAAGTTATTTTAAAGTCTTTGGGAGTAGATTTTTCATACTGAAGGATAATAGAAATGGTAAACTTGATGCTAAAGGAGAAGAATGCATATGTCTTGGATATTCTACTAAGAGTAAAGCATACAAGTGCTTGAATTGTAACACTAACAAAATAGTGGAAAGTGCAAATGTTAGAATTGATGAATATGCAGAGAGAAATGAAGCTGAAAGCATTATTAAGCTTGAGAGTTACAGATCATTCACTTATCCTAAAGAGGAGGATTCTAACGAAACTAAGAATGAAGTTTTCGAGCAACATTTTGCACCTGTTGAGACACAAAACAAAATTGTTGGACAACGGGAGGTGACTACTGAGCTATCTGATGGAGATGTTGAGTCACAGTTTCAACCTGAACAGAACATGAATGATCAAATTGAAGCTAAGAAAGAGCCTACTTTGGCAAAATATGTGAGAAGGCACCATAAACCTGATCAAATCATAGGAGCAAAGGATTCTGCAATTATGACAATAAGCAAATTAAGAGAAGACACATGTTTTCTATGTGATTTTAAGCCTAAGATAGTAAAATATGCTTTAGACAATGAAGACTAGATTCAAGCCATGAATGAAGAGATAGACCAGATAGAAAAGAACAAGACATGGATAGTAGTACCAAGGCCTGACAACAAAAATGTAATTGGTACTAAGTGGGTATTCAGAAACAAGCTGAATGAACATGGAGAGGTAACAAGGAATAAAGCAAGACTGGTATGCAAAGGTTATGCACAAGAGGAAGGAATTGACTATGGAGAGACATTCGCCCCAGTTGCAAGATTGGAAGGAGTAAGAACTCTACTTGCATATGCAGCCTACAAAGGATTTAAAGTTTATCAAATGGATGTGAAGTCAACATTTCTAAATGGGATATTAGAAGAGGAATTTTATTGACTAAATTTTTGTTGATGACATCATATTCAGTGGACAAGCTATGATATGCAAAGCATTTGCAAAAGAGATGCAAACTAAATTTGAAATGTCTATGTTTGGTGAGATAAAATTCTTTGTTGGTTTACAAATACATCAAATGAAGAATGGTATCTATATTACTCAATCAAAATATGTCAAGGAGATACTGAAAACTTTTGGTATGGAAGATTCAAAACCAGTGAGTACACCCATGGCTACTAGACAAAAGTTGACAAAGAATGATGATACAAAAAAGGTAAATCAAACACTGTATAGATCAATGATTAGTAAGCTGCAATATGTTGTACATAGTAGACCTGATATTGCATTAACAGTCAGAATTATTGCTAGATTTTTTTCCAATCCAAAAGAGACACATATAATGGTAGTGAAAAGAATTCTGAGATATTTGAAAGGTACAAAAGATTATGGCCTATATTACAAAAGGAATGTCAAGTTTGAACTTAGAGTCTATACTGATTCTGATTGGACTGGTAATGTGGATGATAGAAAAAGCACCACAGGAGGAGCATTTATTTTGGGGAAAATTTTAGTTTCCTGAACAAGCAAGAAACAGAATTGCGCCTCACAATCTACAGCTAAAGCCGAGTATGTGGCAGCAGCAGTTAATTGTTCAAACATTGTGTGGTTGAAGATACTACTGAAAGGTATGAAGGAGGAGATCACAAAACTAGTTTTCATATATTGTGATAACACAAGTGCCATTAATATTTCTAAAAATCTTATAATTCACTCTAAGACAAAGCATATAGCTATCAAGTATCATTACTTGAGGGAGCTAGTTCAGAAGAAGGAAGTGAGATTGGAATATGTACATACTAAGGAACATTTGGATGACACTATTACAAAATCATTACCCAAGGATGCTCATGAGTATCTAAGAGGTAAATTGGTTGTGATTCCCCTAGCAGAGGCTAACTAGTTCTAAATGGTACTGTTGCATCAAAAAATTTAATCAGAACACTTGACACATTGATGCACAGTGAGTCAAATTTTTAGGATGCTGCCTAAAAACTATGAAGTAGAAGACAAGAACATAAAAGAAGATCAGTCATAAACAAAGATGACAGGAACAGCATGATACAAAGATTAGAACAAGATGAATCTACATAATAAAGATGTCAACATCTTTGGCATTGTTTTCAAAGAGGGAGATTATTGCTAAAACAAATGATTGATAGAAATAATAGATATGAGGGAGATATTACTGAAAGAGGGAGTTGAACAAGCAACAGAAAGATATCAGTGTGATTACATACATAGAGGGAGTAATATTTTATAGATGAGAGTCAGAATGAAGCTAAAGACATTAATGAAATTTTTTTCATATCAAGGTACACATGCACTTTTTGGATTGTATCGTAACTTTGGTTGGAAATTATTGTTTTACAGTTTAGTGTTGCCATCAATGCCAAAGAGGGAGATTGTTGGAAAGATTGCTACAATGTAGACAATTGTTATTTTTTCATTGATGTCAAACCTTAACTGGTGAGACTATTGATGGATGTTTGAGTACCATATCTATTGATTGATGAATATTTGAAGAATAGGATAACAAGAAGACCAAGGAAATGGTTGAGTTATGAGTATACACCAGGTTACTTGATCATTTGGCACTTTGGAAAAGTGATATGTTGTTTATCTTTCACTGACAGTTAACTAGAAGGTCAATGCCGAGCAAAGCAAAGTTGATGTCGAGCAAAGCAAAGATGATGTCGAGCGCCAGTGAAATGCTGAGGGAGATAGAGAAAGCCGAGCAGCAGTATTTTAGTAATTGATGAGATTTGAGATCTCTGGCTGACATAGTTGATTTTATTGGGATATGCATTGTTAATTAAGATTGTTCCACACTCATTTAATGCACAGGAAACCATTATTAGCGCATGGATTCAATATTTAATTAATGACTGTATTAGAGAAGTAAATAAAATTTAATGATGGTAAGATCCATTAGATATAACCTAACCTAAGATCTACAATCTTGATTAAGTGGAAAAAGATCTATCTGACCTAGATGAAGAGGTATAATATAACCTACAGAGGTTATTTTCATTGTATCCAAGTGTAAGGAGAATTTGTATGCAAGACTATTGCATGTTTAATTGACTGATTGGCAAGACCTAGCAAAGAAGGCTGAGAAGAGAAGCAGATAGAGATTGCTTGACGGATTTCCAAGTAGATCTAAAGTTTGAGATGAAAATGGAGGCCACTCTGTGAATTAGCATTATAGCTAAAATTGGATCTGGATTTGCAAAGTAAGTTGTATGTATCAGATCACACCTGTTGATTAATTTTTAACCATTGTATCAACTCAAATCCTTTAACTAGGTTGACCTAACAGTCATTGTATAAATCCTTTGAACAAAGTGACATTGAGATTGGAATGTTCTAAGTCCTCTAACAAGGCCACTCCTAACAGGGTGATTAAATCCTTTAACCAGGTCACATTTTACAGTGTGTTTTGTAACCTTTAACAAGGTTGGATCCTAACAGGGCATCACTTCAAAAGAGTGAAATTTTGGTAGCATGTTACTGGTGGTTTTTCCCATATTGGGTTTCCACGTTAAATCATGGTGTCAAAATGTGTGAATGTTTATGTTGTGTTTTAGTGTTAAGTTTTTGTAAGCTTATTTCATTAGTACAGTAAACTGCACACTTTTGTTGTTTATTGCTGCCGATCATATATGAGTTTTTGAAGTGGTATAAAGTTTTATATGGGCACATCTAGACCTGAGGATAACTTATTCACCCCCCCCTCTCAGTTATTCTAAATTCATTCTAACATGATATTCATACTTTTTAAGCTTTAATGGATCTATGATCAGCAATTATAGATTGCATACAGTCAGGTCATACATATTGTACACATTCTAACAAGTGTAGTACACTTAATAAATCCTTTCAAGGAAGGTGGATTTAACAATCCTATTGTAAATCTCTTAACCGAGTGTACACTACATCAATGTTGCTAAAGCTCTTAACAGAGTAGATCCTAACAGGTCTCCACTTTAATACTCCTAATAGGGTAGATCATCAGAAGTGATCAAATTGTAAACCTTAACCAGATCCCTTCCAATCTGCAAATAGTGAAGTTTTGTGGGTGTCATCCCCATCACAATTTTTACTTCCTAACAGGAGTTTTCTGCAATATCATATCTTGTGTTATGTGTCTATTACTTTCATGAATGTTTCTATGAATGTTACATACAATTAATTTTATGAATTAATATTCCATGCATAAGAAATAACATCATATTTTGTTGGTAATACAATAAAGATTGATTGCTAATGAAGTAAGGTGAAAAGTGTTAAAAGTTTTAGAGGTACCGATTCACCCCTCCCCTCTTAGTACTACTTCCCATTAATCCCAAGAGTTGTACCTAATTAGATAAATGTATGTATCCCCTAAATATATACATGTCAATCAAAAATCTATCAATCCTCTGCCATTCCTGACTACACTTCTTTTTCTCCATGTCATGTCTTCATTTTCTGCATTTCCTATCAGCACTTTTCTCATTCTCATTCTGCATTGTTGCATTTCCTGTCATTGAAGCCTATTTAGTAAAAATAAATGTCATCGCAAACCAATCATGACATTTTATCCTTGATAATCAAGTATTGTACTTATTATCCCCTTTATTCACAATAACTATGGTGGAAACATCAAGTTTCATATAAGAAGAAATAAAACATGAAAGCTCCCCCTGAAACCTTTCCTCTTTTTCAAAAATCTAAGTGAGAGAAGAAAGAGGCAAGACCACCAACTTTTCTAGTTCTTCTTCAAAAAATTTAATCCAAAAATTTTCTTGATCAACCTCGACATAACTATTAGGTTATATTCAAATAGGAAACACAAATTTATTTGTTCATTCATTCTAGTAACCATTCTCCTTGCTTGTACACCTACTTCTTTATCTTCAATAATCTGCTCTTGTGGGTGGTATTTTGTGAGCATCTTTGTTGTAGATTTTGATCCTATCATTTCTGTGATAGGAACTTGTCATTTTCTTTTGTTTCTTTGTCAAATTTTAATTTCACAACCTCCTTTTCATTACAATTTATATCAATCTGCACTTCTTGAATAGTTTGCAATTTTTTACTAGCTTCCAAATTTTCAAGAACCTTAACTTGAATACTTTCAAAAACTCTTTTGAACTTATTATTAAAAAACTTATAGGCTTTGTTATGTGAAGAGTAACCTAGAAAGATACCCTCATCATGTTTGCACTCAAAACTACTCAATTTTCCATTATTGTTCTTTATAAAACAAGGACTACCAACTATTCTAAAACTCTTTATAGAAGCTTACTTACCATACCAAAATTGATAAGGTGTGTATCTTGTTTTAGTTCTCAACTGATCTCTATTCAGTGTATATACAGTTGTATTAATAGCCTCCTTCCAATATTTATCAAGTAGATCGACTTCATTCAATGTAATTCTTGCCATCTCTCAAACTATACTTTTCTTTCTCTCTACAACCTCATTTTGTTGAGGGGTTCTTGTAGCAGCATATTATCTTTTGATACCATATTTCTCACAATAATCTTCAAATCTTATTATTTTTCAACCTTCTTTTTGAATACCTTAAACCTATTACAAACTTCAAATTGGTGTCTCAAGAACATTACCCAAGTCATTCTTGTATAATCATCCATGAAGAGCATAAAATATTTTTTACCATAAATAGACTTTGTTCTTGTAGGACCACATAAAATTGAGTGAACAAGTTGTAAAGGTTTAGTAGATGAGTGTTCCTTAGAGGAAAAACTTATTTTGGTTTTTTTCCAAGTTGACAACCTTTAGAAAATACTATTTTTTGGTTTATGTATAAGTGGAATACCTTTCACATTATGATACCTTTTTAGCTTATCTAGATTGTTAAAGTTCAAGTGTCTAAGCCTTTTGTTTCATAATCATTCTTCTTCTACCTATCCCAGAAGACAAATATTGTCACATCCATTAGTACTTGTAACATCTTTAACATTGTAAATGTTTCCTCTGGTCTTTCTACCTGCTGCCACTAATTTAACTGATTTCATCTTTATTTTGCAGCCTTGATCATCAAACATTACTACATAACCATTATCATGGATTTGGGTAACACTTAGGAGGTTATATTTTATTCCTTCTATAAAAGAGATATCATTGATAGGCATATTGTCACTTACCATTAAGGGTCCTAAACCTTTAATCTTCCTAGAAGAATCATCACCAAAACTAACACATCCACCTTCATAGCTATCCAACCTAGTGAATTTTCTTTTGTCTCTTGTCATGTGGTTTGAATAACCACTATCTATGATCCACAAATATTTCTTTTTAGAAAGGAATGAAAATTGGGAAATCATGGAATTGCCACTATTTTTCTTTATCTTTGGTCTCCAGATCTTCTCTTCCTTAACTTTGTATTCTTGTAGCTCCACATCCTTTTCACAAGAAAATGTATACTTCTCATTTTTCTTATCACTAACCTATTTACAATGATTTTTAAAATGACCAAGGTTATTACAATTAAAACACCTGAGATAATGTATCCTATTAAGGAATCCTTCATAATCTAATCTGGAAATTCTTCTTAAAGAAATTGCACAGTTATTAACTTTATGTCCAAGTTTATTACAATAAAAGTAATATCAATATGAAATAGAAAAAATTGTTTTCTTACTCAAATATATTTGGTCTTTTGCTTTCATCTTTGGATCTTCTTTGCTATATGGACACTCTCACTTAGAGGAATTTTGTTAATATTTTCTGCTCTCCACATGATCTTTGAAATCTGCACACTGAAAATTATATTTTGAAGATGAGTGTTCTTGACTGCTACTACAATTTCCTATCAAATCATAAATAGGACTACACACATGTCTAATTGGTTTACAGTCACTTTAAAATCTTGTCATCTTCTTCCTCATTTTAACTATTTATACTTCAAGAGCTTGACATTCATTTATTTTCATTTCCAACTTCTCTCTTAAGACCTCCTCTACTTTCCTTTATTCCTCAAGTTGAACCTTCAAAGTGTTGATTAATTATTCTGAATATTTTTCTTTACTAATCAGATCCTCTTTTATTTCATAATTTTATCTTTCTCTTTTTCAACATTTTTTATCATACCTATTTTATTGTCTTCTTCATGCTCACTTCTCAAATATTCACTAGTATGTTCAATAGCCATGAATAATATTTCTCCTTCTTCTTCATTATAACTCTCAGAGTCACTATCTAAAATACTAGTATGAAGACTCCTTTTATTACCCTTGAATGCATATTATTTTACCCCATCATTACAATGATAAATGTTTCTACTTTTATTCCAAACTTCCTGAGAGGATTTCAAATGCATTACCTTGATAGACACCTCTTTGGTCAAGCAACTCAATATGGCATTCATTACTCTAGTATCTATCTCAAATTCATTTTTAACATCGGCATCTATAATAAAATTACTAGGAACATTATACGAGCATTTACAATAGAACTCCACACATCTGCACCTAGAGACAACAGATAGGTTTACATATTTACTACCCAAAACTCATAATCAATACCATCAAACAAGGGACCTTTTGAACTACATGAACTATCTTGAGCCATAACTAAAAAGTATTCCTCAATCCAAGATCTACCTAAGGTTTTTAGATTAAGTACTAGGAACCTTGCTTTGATACCACTTGTTTGAATATCAGAATCAATGAGAGGGGCATGAATTAGTGATCTATTAAAATTTTAACATAAAGATATCATCTCAACAAATGACCTTTAGTTTAGCATAAGATATATGTGCAGAAACTGAGTAGACAATATAAACAACATGGCATAAGACAAAGAACAATTAGATTGCTTGACACCATATTTTATAGTGTAAAACCCCTAAGGGTAAAAAAAACCACTTTATAATCCTTTTATTATGCCTCGTTTGAAAAACTTATGCCTCGTAGAGAATACATTAGGGCCTCACTAGCCAAGGTAATGCCTCACATAGCATATACTACCTCACATAGCCAAATTGCCTCACATAGTCAAATTTCATAACATAGCATCTTACAGAAGCACCCACTTCCTAATAATACAAACAAAAGGATTCAATACAAAGGGACACTTTGTTTCCATACATTTCATTTGACATAAAACAACACCTCAGATATTCTTGACATAGTGGTCAATACACAAATAATCAATTCTCTAAGAAATTTTCATCCACTACTCTGCATACCCTAATCCTCATAAATTAGCATATCAGAGATGTTTGCACATGTTTCTCATTAACAACAGAAACACTAAATCATAAACAAAACTTCCATGTGTCCAACCCTTCCTTTCTTCTGGCAGAATGCTGCATTTAGATTGTCACAAGTACTTCTGATATAATTATGATAGGATCAAATGTAAACCATAATTTTACTAACAATGTTGAATCAAAATACCCTCAATCAACCAGTATATATAATGAATGTTTCTTTCAAATGAATACTTTTTTTCCATCATTCATTTCCAAACAGCAAGTGCAAAAAAATACTTTAAAATAATAGATCAAAGCTTCTGATAATTACCTCTTACTATTATTGTTTAAAATAGATTTTTAGTACAGTGTGATCAGCAAATTCTCTGTGTTAGCATCTCGCCCATAACTTAATGTAGTCTTATTCAAATAGAAATCTACTTCATAGATTGATCAATTCAATTCATTTTCACTCTTAAAAAAAATTTATACCATCTCTACCATACCCATTTTATTTCCATCAAGCATGTTTACACAAAAAAAATTATCTTTTCAACCAACTCGGGTCTATTACAAAAATTGTAAGTATCAAACTTAGTTTTTTCACCTATCACCAATTTCAAATTGGTTGTTAATCTCTCAAATATGACATTGATACAAGGATACTTATTCTTGTTTATGAATTCTTTCTAAATAAATTAGAAATCGACAGCTTTATTTTCTTCAAGAAACTTCTTCAACCAAAATATGAAAATTGATGACAGAGTTTGGGTTTCCTCTTGATAGTCCCACTCTTCTTTGGTTTGAAAATCAGAGTGACATTCATATTTCCCACAACCCAGATGAGCATCAATGGACCAAGCACATTGAGATCCATATGCATTTCATCAGGCAGCTAATTCAGGAAGGTTATATTAGCTTGGAGTATGTTCCAACTTCAGAACAGGTTGATGACATCTTCACTAAGCCTTAAACATCCACATGGTATCTTCAGCTACATTCTATGCTTGGGGTGAAGGAAGTTGTCCTTGGGGGGTCTCAGTGAGGCCTACCTTCCTTTCTTTTTTTTTCTTTCTGCATCTTTCTATCTCTTTTTGGAGGAGGTTTTTTCCCATGTTTTTTCCCCTATTTCTCTATTTCATAGAGATTTGGTTGTGATTGGGTACCTCATCAGCCCATGTTGTCGGGACCCAAATTTTATTTCAGCATTCTAGTTCCTTTGTTTCTTTCTTGCATTGTTTGTAGCTGCATTATTTCTCATCTTAAGGGGGGTGTTAGAACTTACAAAGAATTAATTTAATTACCTTGATTAAATTAACTTTACTACCTCTTAAGATTTCACTTTATGTACTTGCATTAGTCATTTAATAATTAAATCTAATTATTAAATGTCTATTACCTATTAGGGTTTCCTATTAGGTTTTATGATCTCCTTCTATAAGGATTGATCCTTTGTATATTTTTTATTCATTCTTTTGGATGATAATAAACTTTCATATTGTCAGAGCAAAACCCTTGTTTGTTTCCTATAGATTTCTTCCTTGTGACAGTTTTTTTGCATGTAGGTTTCTTGGGCTTCATAGATTTGATTTTCATCAAATCTTACACTTTGAACCTGGAGTAAGTTTGTTTTGGAAGATTTTGAGAAACTATAATCCAAAGGTGGAAGATACTATTTTTGGGGAAGTAGACAAAATTCTCAAAGATTGAATAATATGCCCGGTTCATCACTCCACTTGGGTGGCCAATATTGTGCCGCTCAAGAATAAAAATGGAGAGATCCAAATCTGTGTTGATTTTAGAAATCTAAATCAAGCCATCTTGAAGGACAATTACCCCTTACCGGTCATGGACCATATATTGAAGATAGTGGAAGGATCTGAAATGATGTCTATGCTTGATGGCTTCTCGGGATATAATTAGATCAACATAGAAAAAGAAGACCAACATAAAAATGCCTTCACAACTCCCTTGGCTAAGTTTTCATACAACCATATACCTTTTATCCTAATATATGCTGGTGCCACCTTCCAATGGGCAAAGAATTTTTATTTTAGCCATTTGAAAATTAAGATAGGTTTTATCTATCTTGATGATTTGATTTTTTTCTCTAGGAGGAGGAATCATTTGAGGGATTTGAAGGTTGTGTTGCAAAGATGTCAAGATCATGGGATATCCCTGAATCCTAAGAAATCTATTTTCTATGTAACAAAAGGGAATCTATTGGGGTATCTAGTTTTATAGGAAGGAATAAAGATAGATCTTGATATGTGAAATCCATTCAACAACTAATCCTACCATCAAACAGGAGTGATGTTAAATCCTTCTTTGGTCAGGTAAACTTCTTGAGAAGATTTGTCCCAATTTCGTTGAAACTACAAAGCATATAGTAGGTTTGATGAGTGAAAATAATATTTTTAAATAGAGTAACCAAGCATTAAAATATTTTGAGTCTGTAAAATAAACCATTTCTCAAGCCTCTACCTTGAATAACCTATATTATAAGAATGATTTTATCATCAACTGCTATGCTTTAGAACATACCATGTCAAATATCCTCCTGCAAAAAAATTAACAAAATGTAGAAGTCCCCATTGTTTTCATGAGAATACCTTTGAAAATGCATGAATTAAACTATTCATTAGTAGAAGAAAAATATTTTGTTGTTATTAAATCTGTGAAGAACTTCAGGTACTATATATTGCATTCTCATTCCATAGTGTTTTTACCTAGGCTTGCTGTGAAAAGTATTTTGACTCAACAGGAAGTAGGAATGAATAATCGGGCAACCTGGATCTCTAAAATTCAAGCGTTTAATCTAGACATTTGGCCTACTAAATTAGTTCATAGTAAGAGTTTGTGTTAATTAATGTAGCACTCTATTTAATCTATGAAGAGTTCCCATAACATCTAACTCCCAGAGAAAAGAGGAACTTGCAGCTGAAAGCAGCCAAATATGTAATTGTTGATGATATGATGTATAAGAAGGTCTTGGATGGAGAATTTATAAGGTGTGTGGACAAGGAAGAACATAAAAAACTATTGAGAACCTTCCTTAATGAATCTTGTGGGGGCCATTACTCATCAACTTTCACTGCCTTTAAAATTTTAAGAAGTTGTTACTATTGGTCAGGAATGTTTAAGGACACATATAGATAGATGGCGAACTGTGGAAAATGTAAGATTTTTTGGGGAAAATTGCAACTGGAAGCTCTACCCCTAAAACCTATTATCATAGAAGAGTCTTTCCACCAACAGGGTCTAGATTTTATAGGTCCCCTCAACCCTCCATCAAGTGCAGGACATACCCACATCCTCACTACCACTGATTATTTTACCAAGTGGGTGGAGGTCATCTCGGTGAAAAAGATGACCTCCGAAGTAGTTTTCACCTTTATTCAATAGAACATCGTTGTCAAATTTGGTGTACCACATAAAATTATGACTGGCAATGCAACAAATTGATCCTCAGAAGAATTAATTTTATTGTATTATGATCATGGTATCTCTTTGGCTCATTCTTTCAACTATTATCCACAAGGAAATGACCATGTTGAATCCAGTAACAAGAACTTGATTTCTATCATGAGGAAACTAGAGAGCGATAATGCAAGAGACTGTCACAAAAAGTTGTATGAGGCACTATGGGCTGATAGAACTTCACTTAAAAGTGCTATTGGGATGATGCCTTTTGAACTAGTATATGGAGTGGAAGCACAGTTTTCTCTACCTTTAGAATTGTTAGCAATAAATTAATAGAAGGTGATTGAAGATAACTCATTTCAAAATGCTCTGGAAAAGAGAGTTATGTACCTAACAAAAATAGAGGAGGAAAGAAATGAGTTGGTTGATCACATCCTAGAACATTAGGCCAGAGTGAAGAAAATATTTGGTCACAGAGCCAGACCAAGAAAATTTATGCTAAGAGATCAAGTCTTACTCTGGGATAAAAGAAGGGAACTGAAAGGCGCTCATGGAAAAATTGATTTTCTCTGGAAAGGTCCCTTCATGATCAGCTAGGTATTGGGTCCAAATTCTTTCAAACTAGAATGTCTAGATGGTACTTCTCTTCCCCTATCCTACAATGAGTGGGATTTAAAGCCTTATTAGTTCTAAGCGGGTGTCCCCACTTCCTTGTATATATTATTTTTTTGTGTCATAGTTTAGGGGTTGTTTTCTATTAATTTTGTCAGTCTTTTATTTTTGTGCAACCAAAGGCTCTAAGTTCATTTCTTGGTCTTTCTTAGTCCCGGTCCCCAGTCAGAGGTGATATTACCCCCACATTGTTTCCTATGTCTAAATTCCCAAACTCAGCAAAAAATAAGAAATTGACATGTCCAATAATTGACTTTAGCCTTTCCCCTTTTACTCCTTAAGTTTCATACCTTTTCAGCTCATTGAACCTCAATAAGTTCAAAGTTCATGGTTCAGAGTCACCAAATGCACTTGTTTTCTTTTGTGGCATTGTTATAAATTCAATCAGTATTATCAGTCATTAAAATTAAACCATTGAACCCGTATGGTTTAAGGTTCGGGGTTCATCAATCCGTCAATCTAAAAATTACAATTTTTCTTCTTGAGTGTTAGCATGTCTTGGTCTGATGTGTGTTCATTTGGTCTAGTATTGTTTATTCAACGAACTTGAACCTTTGAACCTTCATGGTTTAAGGTTCAAGGTTCATTTTGTGCCGGTAGAGACATGCTATTTAAAGGAGAATCAAAGATAAATTTGACAAGTGGGAAGAATATTTCAAGTATTTTGGGATTTGAAATTTTATTTATGAAAAGTAATCATGAGGATGCAAGTGGTTGTGTGGAAGTGACTGCTATTGAATAAGGTGTTAGGTTAATGTCAAATTGACAATTAATTTGCACGATGTTTTCAATCTTTCACGGCATGCAAATATTTCATCAAAATATTTTTACTTCTATATGTATGAGCAATGATTTCATTCCTAATTCAAAAATTCATTAAGAGTTGAAGAAGCTAGAGGTGACTGAGGTAGTTTGAGCTTTCCATTATCAGGAGTTGTAAATTTATGAAAGAAACGGGTGAGTTCTAAATATCTCTTCCTCCATTGTTGTCGTTGTTTAAAGAAGAAGAAACAAGAGTAAAAATTTTTGTTTTTGCATAAGTTCTTTTATTTTGTGGGATTGTTTGAGGTATTTTTTCTGACATTCCATGAGACCAGTCCTTCCAAACCTAGGGCATACTTCCTATCTGGTCAATAATTTCTTAGAGCTTGATGATACCTCCTTAGCTCAAACTGACCTAGGAGAATTTATAGAAAGAGTGAGGAACCCAGAGCCATACTCCATGATAAATAATATTGTGTATATTGGTATGATTGAAGTGGTTTCCTTCCTTGTTGTAGCACCTTTCCCTCAATTGGTGATAGAATACATGATAAGATACAATACCAAAAATAGGCACATCCTAAAAATCAATGAAAGAACCCTGGTAAACATAGATAAAGAAACAATTATGATTTCCATAGGAATTCTCGAGAGAGATACTTATGAGGACTAGTCCATTGGTGCATCCTATTCTTTCTTTTTAGAGAAGGCAAGTAGTTATAAAAGTGTAATTTTCATAAATTGGCTCCTGAATGGGCAGGAGGGTGGTTTTCAGTTTCCCATAACTTTGACCAGAGAACACCACATAGAAGTGAGGGAAATTTTCATAATGTTAAACAAAATCAAGGGGAATTCTCATGCATTCTATTGGGAGGATTGGATGTACTTTTACATTTAAGTTCTATTGGTCGGCCAAAAGTACTTAGACTTGGCCCAAGTGATTCCTGAAATGCTACATGATGGTTTATTTAATTTTATAGGGTCCAATGGTTTTTATATGTCTTCCTATTTGTTCTATACATTGTCCTCCACTAGAGAATGACATGTTCTTCACAATGAACCCTGGCAAGAAGGAATGAAAATCTATGAGTACTACCCCCACCTTCAAAAGGAGAAATATGATGAAAACTTCATGAGGGTGAATGATATCTTTGAAGGGATATTGGTCTATGAAATTTAGGGTAATGAAAATTAGAGGATGTCAAATAAGGCAATGAAATTGGTCATTCTTTATGGGATTTACTTCATTTATTTTACCAAATTTACATACCTCAAGATTGACGGATTTGAGAGAAAAACTTTTAAATTGCCTAGATATGCTCTTGATAGTCATGTGTTGATCGAAGTGCTTAGGTAATTGGCTCACATTGATAATAAAATAAAGGAGACGGGGAAGTCTAGAGTAGTATTCCCAGTTGAACTGGGTATCTATAGTTGTAAAACTATATATGATACAAAAAGCATGGAACTAGAATTCAAGAAATTAAACATTAAGTTATATACTGTTAGGAAAAACTTTGACAGAAGGGGATTTTCCTTGGAGCACCTAATTGTGGATGAAGACTTTATTCATATACCTCATTTGGAAGACTATTGGGAGAATTGTTGTGACAAATTTGAGGTAAAGAGAAGGTTACGGTCCAGATTCACATTGAACCAAATCATTTCCATGAACCTAGCAATGAATATCATTGGGGTTTAGGAAGAAGAAGATGAATATTTTGGTCTCAGAGTTTACAAAGAAGGTTCAAGGGAATATGCTTTCTGAGATAGACTGGAATAAAAAGTAGGAAGATAGTATCCAACATCAATCATTCAATGTGATAAGGAGAAAATAAAGATAGCTAAAGAACTGTCAAGGTGGGAAAATACTAGAGCCTGATTCTGAGGCTATTTCAGTCACTCATGAAAACAATGTTTCACAGTTACATTCTCCTCCTTCTAATCTATCGGTTGATATTGTAGGTGATGATTTTCCTATTAATATTGAAGGTGCTTCAAAGAAGAAAACCAAGAAATACATAGACACCCCACCTCCCACTCAAGTTACTAGATCCAGAAACAAAAATAAGGGCATTAAGGATTCAAAAAATCAAGTGATTGTTGATCTTGATCGTAAAGAAGAAATAGGGGCAAGCATGGATAGCCAGATACCTAAATTTCCTAACACAAAAAATACTAAGAAATAAAATTAACCTGAGACAAACATCATCTCTTCAAGTGATGTGATAATTCCTGATCAATTCAATCTTCAAACACCTCTGCCGAAGAGCACACCATTCACCCCAAAGTGGCTGGAAACCTCAATCACCAAGAAGAGAAGCATAGTTCCCATTTCATTACCAATTGAGGATATGGTAAGAAAATTTCTCGAGAAGGTTAGAAAACCAAATAAATTAAAAATTGAATCCATGATGAAGGTTGATGAAAAATCAGGGCACTAGATAGCTGAAATCGCCAGGCCAGTTACTAACAAGGACACAGACGAAGCCTCTACCAAGGAATTCATTGTTGAGAAGATGGACATGGGAGTTTCTTCAAGGATCACAGATGCTAAGAATTTTGCATCCTCCACTAAACATATGTTATTGAGGGCATGGAAGGATGAATAGGATTAAAGGGAACTAAATCTATCTCTAAAGAACATGGTAAAGTATATCCATGCTTTACAAGATCCAAGCCCACAACCATTTTCACATATCCCAAAATCCTTCAACCCTAAATCCCCTGTGAACTAGAAGCTCCTTGAGAAAATCTAAAGGAATAAAATTATTGCTAATGTGTGCCATGATTGGACTGATTTAATTACACAATAGGGTATTGACTATATCACTAACCTGGTTAAAATCCATGGAAATACAATGGAGGTAAGAAAAGAGCTAGAGACAAAAATTAGTATCTGGGACAATGAAAAGACCAAGTGGATTATGATGGTAGCCCAGATGAGTGACATCTAGAAATAGGGGATTACAAATTTTTTAGCTGAGAAGAGTGTACCAAACCTTGATGATAGTGTTCTCTATGTCTCTAAAAATAACATTGAATGGCATAACTTGATCATAAAATAGGGGTACGAGTAGTCTATTAAATTTCTCAAAGGACTTATTGGACTCACTGATATCATGCAGAAGGACCTCAAGTGTATTGATATTTATTTTCTAAAAGAGGATTGCCAGACTATAGAGAATACAAGTGAAATGGTAAAAGCTTTCAAAGAGAAGATCAAGTTTATCAAGGAAATCAAAGACATGACTACCGATGACTTCTCTCAGTTAGCGCGAATTGAAACAATAGTCATTGTTTATTTAGACCATCTAGAAACACACAAGAACAAAGTGATTTGGATTAAGAAGGATAAGGAGGTATGGAGGCAAAGAATCATCCATATTGGACTCCTACATCATTCGGTGATTGTAAACTTCTCTTCAACACACTTTGAGTGGCAGAAAATACGTGTCACACCACTAGCTCCTAACCATCCAGCTAACTCTTCCACCGTGTCTCAGCCATGATCACGTGCCAATTTTTTAGCAAATCGATCATAGTTTTACTATCTTTTAATTATTTTCAATTATCTCCATTTGCTGGTAAAAATGTTCACTCCTATTTGGAGTTAGGTTTTTAATCTGGTTCAAAAAATATTAGCCTGGAGGCTATATATACTTTAAATTTAGACTCTAGAAAGGTCCAAATTTTTGAAAAGGAAACTAATAGAATTTTGTTTCAATATTGATATATTACATATATGTGTGTATGGTTGATAAAGAAGGAGACATTTATCTGTGAATGAAAGGATATTTACTATTGTTGCAAATATGTGTGTTTGTAAATTGTTGAATTAATCTCTGTTGGGATTGACTCTCCAGTTACAATATTTATTTTACTTCTTCATTCTAATCGTGTACATGAAAAACAATGAAATGGATGTATAGAGTTATTTTTTTATTGTCATTTGATTTCATGCAAAGTCTGTGAACTTTTTTTAAGTAATTATAATATTCCTACGTTCATATCATGTTTATGGATGAATGTGGAATTTCCTTAGTACTTTCTAGTCAAAAAAATTCTTTTGAGTTAGTTATTAGTAAATTGATTCATTGAAAATCACATAGGTATTTGTGCATTTATGCATAGGTTAAATCGTGAGTGGTTCATCCAAATGTTAGCTCGATTTGTTTCTTGCTAAAAGGTTACAAGAGTCTATATTTCTATTGAGAATTTTATGAAAAGAAATTTGTCAAAAAAAATATTTTTGGCGACTCTTCTGGGCAATTTGGACAAGCATTATTTAATGAATGGAAGTTGCCTAGTCATGATATACAATGTTGTTTCCCCGTGCAAATATATTTCTTGTGCTACAACCTAATTTAGGATTTCAAGATGACCAGGAAGATACCATTAGTCAAATGAATACATTGGCATGGCGTATGAGAATAAGTCTAGAGGATTATAGATGAGTAAGCTTTGTACTAGAATGAGAAGAGAATTTTAATATAGGTCTAATTACTGAGAGGGGAGGGGTGAATCAGTAATCAACAAATTCACCTAATTCCACTTCTTTAAACTTTATGCACCAAAACATTCAATATCAACTAACATAAGTAAAAATTCCAATGCATACATCAACAATTAATCAACCACACAATGTAAACACCATATTTTTATCGTGGAAACCCAAATGCTAAAAAACCATGGTGTGAGTTGGTACCCACAAAATTTGTACTCTTCTGGAATACGCCCTATTAGGAGCTTACCCTATTAAAGGTTTACAAAACCTTGTTAGGTGCTACCCATTTAAGGGATTTGCCTTTATATTTTTTAGGATCTTTTACCTTTTAGGAGAAGCCTTGTTAGAGGACTTTATAACGCTACCTTGTTAAGGGATTTATAATAAAGATCTATTAGAATGCACCTTGTTAAGGGATTTCACTATTACAATGGTTAGAAAGAAATATAGAAAGTGATCTGTGAAATTTGCACTACCTCTACATAATCAGATCTTATTAAGATCTAAAATTCATCTTCATACTATATAATCTTCAATAGATTTATCACACTTGATTCCTTTACTTCCTCTTTCACCAAATCCTTCTACAATTCACAATCAGCTCTTTTTCTTCTTCAACTTTTCCACTATATAAATTTACTTCCACCGACTTAGAACAAACCCTCAATCTGAGATATGAACAATACAAATCATCTTAGGTAAGATATAATGTATCTAACCACTCATGAAACATTTTCCTCTGAATGCATCGGCTTACACATAGATCTTATCTTGGTATTGAGCCATTTTCAAACACTCATTTTACTAAAAGAAACTTCTTGAGGAATCCACCTCAAGCAATGTGATGTCAAATGTGTTCCACAAATCAAGGAACTACCTTACTACTTCACAAAAAATATCACCGATCCTATTACCACTTCGAATTCCTTCACTGAACCACAAATATTCATAGCCTTTTTAAGAACTCTGTCTTGTTTACTTGTTCATTCTATTAATAGTGCTTCTATACAAATAAAATAGTTGTACCAATCAATAATATGAGTCGAGATCACAAACATAGTGTCTTGACATTTTTGACAATCATATCCTATAACCACTCCACCAAATAGTTTACCGATTTGAGATAACATTCTAATCACTTACAGTTTGTCACTGATTATTTTTAGTAGTTACCCAATTTGATTTCATCCAAGCATAACCAATAAAATTCTTCATATCAAGTCATGATGGAAAAGTTAACATCAAAACACATGAAATATACTTCCATTTGAATAGAAACTTTAGAAACATACTAAAACTCATGATTCCCTTACACAATATTTGGTAACATACTAAAAAAACTAAGTTAATCAGTTGACATCAATGACAACCAAATAACTGAATCACCTATCATCAAATCTCTACCAATCCTCATCAATAAAATACTTATCATCATTTCATTATTTATGCTATAAATCTCCCCTTTGGCATTGATGGCAACACTATGTCTCTCTTATTTCAATCTTTTTACTGACTTCTGCAAAAAAAATTCCACTTTTTTTTGTACCTCAGATCATACATCTTCTCACTCTATCATATCGATTCATCATCTTCATATAATCCCCCTTTCATCATCATCCTATATGTTCTTCTCTTGTTTTCATACATATTATCCCCTTTTTTGTCAATGAAATGCATATTCTCCCCCTTTGACATCAATGCCAAAGATGTCAAATAACTCAATCATCTCTATTTGCACTTGATTGATCCTTGCATGTTCTTTCCTTATCACTCCATTACAACATCATACTTAAGACTTCTCCCCCATGGAGTATGCCACCACTACATCAATTCATACATACTATTTTCTGATAAACACATATGAATAGATGCAATTAGCATCATCCTCTAATTAACTTTAGATAAAGGAATAAACCCTAATCTACCTTTAAGATACTCAAAGGTATCCTTCGGCAGTGGCTTGGTGAATAAATCAAAAACTTGTTCTTTAGTAGGTACATAGTCAAGCCTTACCTCCTTCTCTTGTACTCATTCTCTTAGGAAATGGTATTTTATTGTAATGTGCTTTGTCTTCGAGTGCATCACTAGATTCTTGGAAATATTTATTGCACTAGTGTTATCACAATAGATAACAATTGGTTTTGTGACCTCATGAATTCCCTCAAGAATCTATTTTATCCATACCACTATTTTGACATTTAAGAGAAATAACAACATATTCTTCCTCTACAGTAGATTGATAAATACAATTATGATTTTTACTAGTCCAGGAGACTAATATTTCACTGAGAAAGAATGCTCCACCACTTGTTCTCTTCCTATCATCAACATTTCCTTCCCAATCTACATCAGTAAACACATTCAAAGAAAAATTTCCATCCTTACCATACCATAGGCCATAATTTTCAATCCCCTTGAGATATTTTAAGATCCTTTTTACTGCAACCAAATGTGAGTCTTTTGGGTTTGATGGAAACCTTGCAACAATACCAACAACATGTGCAATATCCATTCTACTGTGCACAACATAATGCAATTTACCGATCATGGATCTATATAGAGTTTAATTTACCTCTTTTGATTCATCCTCCTTAGATAGTATGCAGCATTTGACCATAGGTGTTCCCACTGGTTTTGAGTCATCCATGCCAAAAAAATTCATAATCTCCTTCATATACTTGGATTGACTTATGTATATCCCTTTCTTTATCTGATGTACTTAAATTCCAATAAAGAATTTGATTTCTCCTATCATGGATATTTCAAATTCCTTCATCATTCCTTCTGCAAATGACCTGCTCAACATTTCATTTCCACCAAATATTATGTCATCAACCAAAATTTCAGCAATGAATGTTATGTCTTCACTTTAAAAGTCTAGATATACATTGTTATTGTCACTAGTTCTTGTGAAACCAATCTGAATAGGATATGCATGCAACCTTACATACCATGTTTGTAGAGCTTGCTTCAATACATAAAATGATTTATGCAATTTTTATACCATGTCTTTACCTTTTTCATTTGCGAATCCTTCAGTTTGTTCAATGTATACTTCTAACACACCATTCAGAAAAGAAGATTTTACATCAATTTGATAGACCTTAAAACCTTTATAAACAACATATGCCAAAATTATTCTTACACCTTGAATTCTAGAAATAGGTGCAAAGGTCTCACCATAGTCTATTCCTGCTTCTTGTGCATACCCTTTGCAAACTAGCCTTGCCTTGATTCAGATCACTTATCCTTTCTCATTCAACTTATTCCTAAAAATTCATTTAGTACCTATAAAATTCTTGTCAATAGGTCTAGGTACTTGATGCAAGAGCATCCTAGGATCCTTTGAAATCCTATATCAAATAAAAATATGGTTTCCTTTGGAGATTGGTATCTTAGAGGAGTCCTTGGTTGAGTACTCAATTTTTTGGTTTCCTCTTGATCAATGGTTGGTCAAATCGGGGACTGGGTTCAGTGGTGTTTCTCGATACTTAGTTACTTTTGGTGACTCAGTTCCACCAAACTGTCTCGGTGTTTGGTGTTGTTTATTCGGTTGTTTCTCCGAGTGGGTTCAGTTGGCTCGGTGGCTTCACCGACCGATTGATGTTGGCTCAGTTCTACTATGACAACTGGTATCTATTTCTCAGTGACCTTTTATCAACTGGGTTTTATTTGGTGGATCTGCAGGCCGACTTCCTCACCAACTTGTGCATTTAATTTTGATCATGGCATTAATTATGGATCTCTCATTGGGGATTGTGTGGACCTAAATCTGGGTTATGGGTTTCTCCAATGCTTGTTTATTATGGATCTTAGGCTAACCTGTTGGTTGCCTCTTGTATTTAAGTTGTATTATGTTCTTATGTTGCGAAAAGGGATCTGGGTGTTAGGTCTGAGAGGTTGGGTAGTGATTTGTATGTCTTGGCAGAAGATAAATGGTCTGATGCTTGCAGAAGATCTGTGATAGATCTTAGTGTGAACTCTTTGTAATTGGATGTAACTGGGAAGTCCTTACAACCTGGCATGTTGGATGTAATTTTTTTTTATGATAATAAATCTTAGTTATTGTTTCCTATCCCTATGTTATTTTTTGTTTCTCCTATTCTTGTTGTTGGTTGCAATTTTGGACATCTCTTTTGAGATATCTTCAGTCTTGACTGCATCAGATGGTATCAGAGCTAAGTTTCACTCACTAGAGGAGGAGCTAAATTGTCATTCATTGGAGATTTGTGGATTGAAGATGCCTCTGAAGAAAACCTGCAAAATCACAGAGGAGGAACCTAAGGAAGAATTCAATTTGGAAGATTTTAAAACTTTACAGAGACAAGTGCAAGATCTACAAGAGGAATTGCGAAGAAAGAATGCATCTAAAGAAAACTGAGATAGTGGTGAAGAATCTGAGGAAGAAGATCATATATAGGAAGTTGTAGAAGATGTCAGAGATCTAGAAGAGGCTAGATTTCTCAAAGCTATGTCTAAGATTGGGAAAATACCTAAGATTGAAGTTTATACATTTGCTGGAAATATTAAGCTAGAGGATTTGATCAATTGGATTAATCAGATGGACAAATAATTTGAGTATGAGGAAGTGGAAGATCTTGATAGAGTATGATTTGCAAAGACAAAGCTTAAAGGTCATGCAAATATATGGTGAAGAGAAGTTCAATTGGAAAGTAGGAGAGGAAAAGACAATATTAATAGATGGAACCGAATGGTTGAAAAGTTGAAGAAGCAATTCATTCTGGTGGATTATGAATTGGAGATGTTTAAGAAGATGCAAGGATTGAAGTAGACAAACAAATCAGTGAAAGAGTATACCGAGGAGTTTTATAGAATCCTGATTAGGACTGGTCATTGTGAAGCTGATAAAGAGAAGGTTGCTAGGTATATCTATGGCTTGAGATATAGTATTCAAGAAGAGTTACTTACTTTTTGCATGAAAATAATAGGAGATGTTTATTAGATGGCGTTGAAGATTGAAGAGAAGTTGAACAAGAAGTTTGAAAGTAGACTAAATAACAGAAACCAAGGTGGTAAGACTGATGAAACAACTGCTAGGAGTAATGTGGTGGACAATCCTAAGCAAACCAATGTAGGATATTGTACTAGTCAAACCCCTAGGAACTACAATGGTGGGTACAGAGGAAGAGGAAGAAGTGATTTCATTGTTACATGTTTTGAGTGTGGTGAGAAGGGTCATAGAGCATTTTTATGTCCTAAAAAGAAATTTACCCTGACTACTGAGGAAAGTCCAATGAATGTTGTAGAAGAAGGTGAAATTATGATCACAAGAAGACTGGTTGTATGTATTAATGAACTAGTGCAGAGAAGGAATTTTTTCAAAACTAGATGTATCAGGTTACCATGCTTTTGACACTTTTCACATGACTTTGCAAAATCTACTACATCATAGGCCAATATTACCCTTCCCTAAGAAACCTTCAAGCCATGAAAAGACCATTGGAATGTCCCCCACAGATGCCCTCATGGATGTCAACTAACGCTTGGTCAGATTCTTCCTTTTCTAAGCATCTAAGAAGTGTTCCATCTAGACCCATACTTTACAAATCACCAGAGATAAGGGAATGGTGAGAGGCATTTTGGGTGAGGTTTTTGCATTCAGATTGGTTAAAGGTTTCAGGTATAATGCCATCATGAAAGTATGAGTAAATGGAACCATAATAGGATGACTAGCGACCAACAAGGGTACAAATGACATGACTTTTTTGGGAGTTATAGATAGGGTGATGTAGCTCTTCCACCAGGAATTCAAATTGGGATTCATGTTTCTCTAACTGAAGGAGTGAAGCAAGTATAGCCATAGCGTTAGCTGCTTTGTTTTCTGCTTGAGGGATTTGTTGAAACATGGAAAATGTGAAGTATCATTTCAAGGAATCAACCATTTTCTTGTAAGGTACCAGTTTCTCATTTTTTTTTTGATATTCATCATTAACTTGGTTGATTATAAGCTGTGAATCCCCATAGATGTGTAACTATGTGATTCTCCATTCTATGGCCATCTTAAGTCCATTTTTTAAAGCTTCATACTCAGCAATGTTGTTTGTACATGGGAACAATAACTTGTAAGACTTAGGAATCATGTACCCATGAGGAGAAAAAAATAACACACCAGCTCATGAACCTTTTTTCATAAAGGATCCATCAAAGAACATCTTCCATTTTCTTTCAGTCATATACATGAGGTGCTCATCTGGGAATCAACTTGAATAGGTGCATTATCTTGTATCGGGAAATTAGCCAATTGATCTGCTATAGATTTTCCTTTGATTTCCATATGCTCAATGTACTCTATGTCAAACTCTAAAAGGATCATCATCCATTTAGCAATTCTACCTGTGAAAGAAGCCTTACCAATAAAATACTTGAGTGCATCTATTTTTTCTATGAGGTGTATAGTGTGCACCAGCATGTAATGTCACAACTTTTGAGAAGCAAACACAACTACAAGGAAAGCTTTCTCAATGTTGGTGTAGTTAACCTCATATGAAACAAGAGTGCGGCTAATATAGTATATTTCTCTTTCTTTCCCATGTTCATCAAGTTGAGCTAGTAATGCTCCCAAGGAAGATTTTTTCACTGAAATGTATAGAATAAGTGGTTTCCCTGGGACAGGAGGCATTAAAATAGGAGGATTTTCCAATAAATTCTTGATTTGATCTATGCCCTTTTGAAAATCCTCATTCCAAACACATTTGACTCCTTTGTGTAAGTTCTTATTGAAAAGTTGAGCTTCATCTTCCAATTGTGAAATGAATTTGCTTATAGATTGAAGACATCCTTGAAGACTCCTCATTTGACTAATGTTTCTAGGAGGTGGCATATCTATGATTTCTTGGAATTTTTCAGGGTCTACCTCTATTCCTCTTGCTGAAATGATGAATCCTAGTAGTTTTCCAGAGGTAACTCCAAATGCACACTTTTTAGGATTTAACCTTAGTTGAAATTGTTCCATGCAATCTAGAATGACTTATAAATCATCTAAGTGTGTATCTCTTTTCTTAGACTTGGCCAAGGTGTCATCCACATAATCTTCCATGTTTTTATGCATCATGTCATGAAAAATGGTTGTCATAGCTCATTGATAGGTGGCTCCTACATTTTTTAATCCAAAAGGCATAACGTTCCAACAATAGGTACCCCATGCACAAGTGAATGCAATATTTTCTTGATCTTCAGGAGCTATCTTAATTTGATTGTACCTAGAAAAACCATCCATCAAGGAATAAATCTCATAACCCGCAGTCATATCCACTATCATGTCTATATTGGGAAGTGGAAAGTCATCCTTTGAGCATACTCTATTGACATCTCTAAAATCTGTGCAAACTTGAATGGATTTGTCATGTTTGGAAACTGGTACAATGTTTGATATCCATTCAGCATAGGCTATAGCTCCTGTGAATCCTGCACCGAGGAGTTTTTCTAATTCTTCTTTGACTAGGAGAGCTATGTGAGGTTGCATCTTTCTCAATTTTTGTTTAACCGGTTTGACACCCAGAGCTATGGACAAGTGATGCATGATAAGACTAATGTTCAACCCTGGCATATCTGAATAAGTCCATGCAAATTTGATCTTTTTTTTCTGTAAGAACTTAGTGTAAGCTTCTTTTTCTTGTGGTGACAAGGACTCGGCCAAGTGTACGATCTGCAGAGCCTCATCTATACCCAAATTGACTACTTGTGTTGGTTCAATAAGAATTGAAGATCTTTCTTGAAAGTAGCTAGGGAGATGATCAAGTACCTCATCCTTAGGCACCTAAGAGAGGTTTTTACCCTTGGATACGTCATTTCTTTTTAATTTTTTGGTTCTAACACCGCCACACAGTGGTTTTCACCATCAGATTTCCTATTCCTTTGATTTTCTTTCTTTTTATTTTGTGACTAAGGTACTTGATGTCTGGCTTTGTCATGCTGTAGCTAGTTCGCTGGTGGAAGAGACTATGGGTTCAATGGCATTTAGGTAACAGGATATCTCATAATCATTTTGAAATGTTAAGAGCTTAGGTTCTTGATAGCATTGGTACCAATCAATGGGGTCAGGATGAATAAGAGGTAAGTCAATGACTGGTTCAAGGTTATAAATGTGAATGATATTATCGCCGGTGACCGATGTGTTAGAGTCTGTCAAGTATCCTTCTAAGCTACCCAAATCAGGGTTCATCCTAACAAGTGAAGAATCATCCACTATGGAAAAATGTGGGTTTAAATCCTCTAATCCTACATGTGACTCGTCGGCTACCTCAGGTTGAGAACTATAAGTGTGGATGACATCAACATCCATGTCAACTGTGGAAGGCTCTAAGAAGGAGTCCCATTCATACTCGTATGAACTTGTGTCTGAACTATGACTAGGATGTTTACACAATGAAGGTTTGGGACCTCTTGATGTGGAAGGTATAGTGTCATCAAGGGTAAATACTTCTCTTTCCATTAAACAAACAAGATGCTTTCATTGACATTCTCTAAAAGGATCTTCTATATCTGATTCATCTTGTTCTAAAGTTGCAACTGACGCATGAGTGACTAGAATATCTGAATCTCCCTAGAGGAGATTAGTGGAAGGGACCCAATCTTCACACATAGCCTGTTGATTTGTCAAATTAGGTACGTATTCTGGTTCATCTTCACTATCTGACTTATCAAGGGTAGGAGTAGTGTTCTTTTCATGATGCGCAAAGCCTAGGCTAACCATCGTCTTAGACTTGCATCCAAAAAAATCATGATCAAGAGGTTCGTCTCTAGCATCCAATCTATGATTAAGAGGGCCATGTCTGGGATAACCCATCTGTTTGAAAAAATTATACCCTCTTCCATAAGCCTTAGGAGAGGGAGATAAGTTCTCATTGTGCATGTATTTTTCTTCTCTATAAATCCAGTCTCTAACAAATGTCTCTTCTTTCTCATCTTGAATACGCACTGAGGACTCTACATACGTGACAAATAAAGTCATAGCTGAAGAGGAAGGTCTTTTCTCTTGTGAAATATTTCCATAAGACCGAGGTGAAACTGGTAATGTTGTGAGGGAGTTGAGTTGATACCCCCCCATGCCAAGATCTACTGACTTGAGCTTGTCTTTACATTCAGCTAAGGTTGCATCGAAGTCTTATGCTTCTCTATTGATGGGAACATGAGCACTCACTGAAACTGAGTTAATAGATAAAGTGTTATCCCCAGGTATACAAATATATAGTCCATTGTAAGGGAACTTAACACACTGGTGATAGGTAGACATCACTACTTGCATATCATGAATCCACAGTCTACCGAGTAATATATTGTATGCAAGGGGGCCAGTGTCAACTATTTGGAATAAAAACATCTTTTTCAATAGGGCTAATCCTAACAGGAAGGATGGCCAACCCCTTGGAACTTCTTTCTGCCTCATCATAGGATTTTATAGTGATCTTTTTTCTGGTATCTCTGACTTGTTCAGAATAACCCAATTTCTTCAAAAGACTCAAGGACCAAATATTAAGCCTAGCACCCCCATCTATCAACATACTCCTAACATAGGTTGTATGGATCATGACCTCAATATGAAGAACAAGATTGTGTGGGTGGCTCAAAGATTTATCATCATCTTCTGAAAAAGTAAGGTAATGAGAGCTAGTAATATGGGTAACCATGTTTTGGAATTGATCAACGTCTAAGTTGTTGGGGATGTTTGATGTGTGCAAAGAATCCTCAAGGACTTGTTTGTGTCTTGGGGACAACTCTAAGATATCAAAGATCAAAATCTGAGCTGGGATTGTTTGCAACTGATTGACAAGATTATAGCTCGACTTAGGATTGACTGTTGGTTTTGAGGTGACATTCTTGGATGCCACTTGCTTTGATTTACTTGGTTGACTTGAACTGAGTCCTCTAATGACAAGGGTACCTTGACTTCATGTGATACCATTTAGAGTTTGAGATGACACTCTAGAGTTAGGACCCCTTAGCACCAAGACAAGTTCTTCATCAAAGATAGGAGAAGATTCCAAGTCTAGATCATAACCATAGGGATCTTTATCTCTCATCATGTTGACATTCTCTTCTACAACTTTAAGCATGTTGACAACATTCTTTGCATATGTATAAGTGTAATTGACCTCAACCTTTCCATTCTTACGTTTAGAGGTTTCCCCTTTCTCATACTTGGGAAAAGGTTCTTTGAATGCCTTATGATTGGCATTGGTGTTCAATCCATCTACCTTGAGTTTTCCATTCTCAATGAGATCTTGGATGATATGTTTGAGTTTCCAATATTTTTTAATATCATGTCCAATGTCATTGTGATACTTGCAAAAGGTTTTCTCATCCCACCAATGTGGCTTAACATCAGGTATATAATGTTGTGTGGGATCAGGTATATAATGTTCGCAATGAGTGTTTTCAAGACATCCTCATATGAATCACCAAGTTTTGAAAAATGACGTCTCTCTTTCTTAGGCCTATCTTGGTAGCTTGGCTTGTTCTCTTGTTGATTAGATGCATTGAGTCTCATGGATTGAAAAGCACTAGACAAGTGGAGAACAACTTGATCTTTGGGTTGGGAGGATTCCACAACTTCATCATTCACCACTTGTTTGTTCCTATTCCAATGTGAGTTCTTTCCATTATCCTTGTTAGGTTTTTTTTTATTTTGACCATTATTGTTGTTGTTGTTTCCATGTTTGGTCAAAATTCCTTGTTCTTTCAAAACATCCTCAATCCTACATGCAATTTCAACCATGATGTCAAAGGAATTAAAAACCATCTTCCTAACTTCATACCACATTTTGGGAACCAATTTTCTAACAAGGATGTCAATCTTCTCATTTTCAGGGATCGTCCTAGAGTAGCGAGAGCATTGTTGTCTCCACCTTTGCAAGAAAGTGACAAAGGATTCCCCTTGATTTTAATTTAAGTTGCATAAGTCCAACATGGTGATAAATCTTGAAAGGTTGTATGCAAAGGTTTGGACAAATCTATGGATGAGCTCTTTGAAATTCTTAACGGGGGGAGTTATGTTGGTGAACCATTCCATCGCTTGACCCTTAAGACTCCTTGGGAACAATCTCATGAGGTATGAGTCATCTCGATGGAACTCAAAACTCATGGTATAGAATTGAAGCATGTGATCATGTGGATCTCCATTCCCATCATACTTATCATATTGAGGGATCTCAACCTTTCTAGGGAAGTCTTTCATGCTAACACTTTTGTCAAAGGGATTAGGAAAAATTGAATCAAGAAAGAATGAACTCTTGGGTGCCAACATCGTTTCCATCATACTCTTAATTTTTTTGATCTCTTCTTCTTGAGATGGACCTTTCTTCTTAATCTTCTTGTCCACATCAAAGTTGTAGGGGACTCAAGCGCCCTTGTTGATTAAACTCTCTTGAAACTTGTCTTTGTTTTTCTCTAAGTATCTCTCCACATACTGCTGGAAGAGTGGTTCTTGTTGTATCTTCATGAAGCCTTGGGAGTTGAGGTCAAAACTCGAGCTACTTACCCCATATTGTGAACCATGGTGAGAACATTGTGAAGTTTGTCTTGAGTTCCTAAGAGGTGTTCATCTCCTATAATGATCATGTCTTGAATCCCATCTTCCTCTAGGGCTAGGAGATTGTGAAGGTGTTCTTGAAAATCTCCCACTTCATGGAGTCTTAGGAGGGGTGGATGGAGGAGAGTTGTTTCCACCACCAACATGCATGTTATTAAATTGATCATTAAGTTGTTGAGCCAAGAGTCTATCTTTCTCTAACTAGAAGGTTTTCCTTTCTATCTCCAACAAGGTTTGTCTCTCCAACTCTACGAGTCTAAACTACTCTTCCTTTTTATCTTGTTCATCTAGGAAGGCTTTCCTTTCACGCTCAATTTTCTTAAGTCTTTCACTTGTGTATCTTGAAGATGTTTTGAGCGGTGAACTTGGTCTTGAATATCTAAATAAGTCATTGGTGTATGTTGCATTCACACAAGTGTCATAAGGTTCATCATCTTGGTTTTCATGCTATGATTATTCTTCTTGATAGGCTTTCCTCTTACCTCTTTTATCCCTTTGGTGTGCATCTAGATATCAATTTGAGATAAGGGGTGAGGTTGGTTGAGTTTCATGAGAGGAACTGCCAAATGAAATGGTATCTCTATGTTTTTCAAATATGTCATCAATCTGTTTATCCATTTCTTCCCTCTCTCATCGAGTCATTGTGTAACTCATATCCATATCTGAGTGAGAAGATGCTAAGGGTGTAATCAACTCACTAAGGTTACTCTTGGAATCAAACCAAACTTTTGATTTGTTACTGGGTGATTGATCAAATACAGGTTCTTTTCCCTTACATTTTTGGTGAGTTTGAACTAAGGGTAATTGGTTCAAGACTACTTGAGGTCGCTTTCCTTGATCTACATGATATTTTCTTGTAACTAGCATGAAAGAAAAGGTACTAGGTGATAGGATGACCCTAAGAAATGTTGGTACCAAACCAGGATAGTAAAAGCATTCACTTGTCCAAAAGAGAGGTGGTAAGATAGAATTTTGCAAGAGGCGTAAACCAACACTGCCACAGAGGTGCCCACTGAACGGGTGACTACCCTAACACATATGGATCAGGAGGATGATTTACCCAAGTTATATTGATTGAATTTGAATTTGTATGGAAGTTAATGGACAAGAGATTACTAAAACTCTCCAAGTGTGTTATCAAAGGATCCAAAGTTTTATCTTCTCAACTGTTAGTAATAACTGAGAGAGGGGGTGAATCAATGGCCTCAAAAATTAATCCTTAAATCAACCCTTAAAAATTATTACCACTTTTAAGCCTCTAGGTGTACTCAGTCCTACAAGATGAATGCCTTGAATTACTTATATCAAATTACTACTTGTCTGATTTCTTTGTAAATCTTTCTTCTGTATGTTTACCAATAAGAAGTCTTCCTATTTACTGAAACATAGTAAATAACTAGTGTATACCGATCAATCTAGAATAACTTATGTGGAATGTAAAATAGTAAAGTAATGAAACATAAACGCATAACACATGGATTTTTAACGTGGAAACCCTGTTAAGGGAAAAAAAACATTGGGATCAGTACCCCAAATTTTCACTCTTCTGAAGTGAGCTCGGTTAAGATCCAACCCTGTTAAAGGTTACAAACACACTGTTAGGTGTGACCTTGTTAGAGGATTTAAAAGATAGTTTGTCACTTAGTATCTGGCATCTATTGCTACCATCCTTTATCAAACACTCACTTCGCATGTCAATAGGTATTGTGCATATCCGATGCTACTTTGTATGATCAAACTTTTTGATACTCCTCAGGTTGTATCTCAATTACAAAATACTTTTAAGTCATGCTCGGTTAAGAGACTTGATGCTTCAATGGTTAAACTGAAATAGTAAAGTGATTTGTTCACACATATAACTTGAATTGCAGATTTTTAGATCTATTGTAAGTGCATTACCTCTCTAATCAACATAATCAATTCAATACCTTTGCTCCACACTGTTCTGCTCTGTGATGTTGTTTCACTATTCATTGGTGTCTGCAAAATCTAGCTCTTTCCTCAGCTTGTTGATCAGGTTTGAATGAAGACTTTCTTCTCCTTCAGATTCTCTTCAGCATCAATTCTCTTTTCACTCCCCTTCACCACTTTTGTAATGAATTAGGTTGTCTCTTTATAGACATGATTCACTATTTCTTGGCTTTCTTGATCTTGGTGTGATCCAAAATTCTCTCCACTTAGATTTAAAGAAAAAATCCAATTTTATCTCATAGAGATCTTCTTGCCAATTGGACAAAGCATCTTTAAATCCTTTACTTATCTCTATCTTTATCTTGTTGAATAAAACAATGATAAGTATCAGTTAAGTCTATTTTTAGCTCTTGAAAGCTAAGCATTTTGTCATTTCTAAACTCTTTGTTATGTCGGTCAATAATTTAGTTAATCATCAGTGATAACTGACTGTTCCATCAGTGTGACTTCAATTGTCTTCGGGATATCCATCTGTCAAGTAAAACTGCAATTTTGTCCATCGGGTTACTCTGTTATTTGCTCGTCAGGAAACACTGTGACTTTGCTCATCAGTAATGTTGTGCATTTTTTCATTGGGTAACACTGTGACTTTTCTCTTTTACTTTGACCGTCGGTGTGCACTTCGTCAGTGTATATAGTCACTTTGTGAATACTTGACTTATATGCATTACTCATATCACTCATATCATGGCCTTTGATTCATTAGTTCTTTGAAGTCTTTTAGCAGTATGTCCATAACCATATAGATTATATCAAGTTGACATCAATGATAATACAATAAATTAATTGATTTAATGCCTTGCATGATCATCAACTTAATATCTTCAAACATTCAATCAGTTATAGTTCATCAATCTCTCCCTTTTGTGTTGATGGCAACACACTACATTATCACATTTTATCACTATTACAATATGAAATATAACAGTTGAAGTTGATCAAAATTGCCAATCTTATGTACTATAACCAATACAAATATATGGTCCTCGGTAAGCTTCTCATAGCTTAGATTTGATTCTTTTTTCTTTCTCTTTGTCTTCAATCCCTTCACTAGATAGATTTAGAATCATTCTTTCTCTTATGTGATGTGTTCTCCCCTTGTGTCAAACTCTCTCCTTTTGACTGTTCTCTTTTCTTTTGATGTCTTGTCAGCAATCTCTCCCTTTGTATGTACTCCCCCTTTCTAGTTACATCTCTCCCTTTGGATATTGTGATGGATATAATCTCTCCTTGATGGTATAATCTCTCCTTGATGGATATAATCTCTCCCTAAGGTGATAAATCTCTCCCTGAGGTGATAATAAATATAATCTCTCCCTTTGACAGCAATGCCACACAAATATTTGACAATAGTGCCAAACAAATATTTCCTATCCATAATATATTCCTTGAATTTCCCAATCCATCAGTAATATAACAACTTTGGTGCTCAGAGTAGATAGATACCTTATTGTGTATAGATGTATCTTTTAATTCCATCTCTTTTCTTGCATCAACATGAATGATATTCTGATAATATGTAGGCTGATGTATCCTTCTAGTCATTTTACTGACCAGTAGACAAGGGTTTGACCCCTAGTCTCTTTCTTAAGTACTCAAATGCATCCTTAGGCAGTGGCTTGGTGAAGATATCAGCTAATTGTTCCTTTCATTGCACATACTCAAGTATCACCTCCTTTTCTTGAACTTGTTCTCTCAAATAATGATGCTTGATGGCAATATGCTTTATTTTAGCATGCATGACTGGACTCTTGGAAATGTTTATTGCACTTGTATTATCACAATAGATAATTATTGGTTCAACAATTTTCATATACATTCCTTCCGTTAATTGTTTGATCCATGCAATATTTGAGCATTTTGCAGCAGCAGCAACATACTCTGCTTCAGTAGTAGACTGAGAGATGCATCCTTGCTTCTTGTTGATCCATGTGACAAGTCTGTCACCCATAAAGAATGCTCCTCCAGTTGTGCTCTTTCGGTCATCAATATTTTTATCCCAATCAGCATTGGTAAAGACCTTAAGTTCAAATTTTCATTCTCTTCTATACCATAAGCCATATTCCTCATATTCTTTAGATATCTTAGGATTCTTTTCACAGCAGTCATATGTGATTCTCTTGGATTAGAAGAAAATCTTGCAACTATTCCTACTGCATGTGCAATATATGGTCTATTATGTATAACATACATGAGTTTTCTAATCATTGATCTATACAAAGTCTAATTTACCTCTGTTGACTTGTCCTCCTTTGTCAGCTTACATCCAGTTGCCATCGGTGTTCCAACTGGTTTGGAATCTTCCATCTTGAATATTTTCAGCACTTCCTTGATGTATTTGGATTGTGTAATGAAAATACCTTCATCTTGTTGCATGAGTTGTAGACCAAGAAAGAACTTGATTTCTCCAAACATAGACATCTCAAACTCTTTTCTAATTTCATTTGCAAATGATTTGCATAGCATATGATTGCCTCCAAATATGATGTCATCAAAAAATATTTCAGCAATCAAAATGTTAGCATCAGTATCTTCCTTCAAATAAAGATTATTGTTTTCACTAGTCCTTACAAATCCAATACTTATGAGATAGGAATGAAGTCTTTCATACCAGGCTCGGGGTACTTGGTTTAATCCATACAAGGCTTTGTGAATTCTACATACCATTTCCTCTTATCTGGATCAACAAACCCTTCTGGTTTCTCAATGTATACCTCTTTCTCAATTATTCCATTTAGGAATACAGACTTGACATCCATTTGGTATACCTTAAATCCTTTATATGCAGCATAAGAAAGTAATATTCTCACTCCTTCTAGCCTAGCAACGGGTGCAAAGGTCTCTCCATAGTCAATCCCTTCTTCTTGTGCATACCCCTTGCATACTAGGCTTGCTTTGTTTCTGGTGACTTCTCCATTCTCATTCAGTTTATTCCTGAATATCCATTTTGTACCAATGAGATTCTTGACATCTGGTCTCGGTACAAGTGTCCATGTCTTATTTTTCTCAATCTGCTCAATTTCCTCATTCATAGCACTAATCCATTCATCATTATCAAGTGCAGCATTGACAGATTTTGGCTCAAAGTCACAAATTAGACATCTTGTATTTAGAGACTTACTTCTGGTTCTCATACCAGCCTTCTTATCTCTAATGATTTGATTCTGTGGATGGTTCCTTCTAACATATCTGGCAAGTATAGGTTCAGCTCTTTTTCTATCATCTTGATCATCATTTTGATCTTCATTTTGATCTCCATCACTTGGTACATCATTTTGAGCAATATTTTGATTGTCGATATTTGTAGCCTGATGCTTGGGTGCAATAATCTGTTGCTCAAGAGCTCTACATTATTGTTTGAGTAGAGTTTCTGGTTCTTCATTGTAAACAAACATATTGTAGTCCTCTAGTTCTTTTGTGCTTTCCTTTTCATTCTTCTCTGCAAATTCATCTATCTTTACATTTGCACTTTCAACAATTTTGTTAGAGGCTTTATTGAGACATTTATAAGCCTTGCTCTTGGTGGAATACCCTATAAATATTCCTTCGTCACTCTTGGAGTCAATCTTTCTATTTCTATCATCTTTTAAGATATAACATTGACTACCAAAAATTTTGAAGTATCTTACATTGGATGTGTAACCATACCATAGCTCATAAGGTGTCTTCTTGGTGTCTTTCTTCAATTGTACTCTATTCAATGTGTAAAAAAAAGTACTGATAGCTTCCCTCTAGAAGATTTGGGTGATCCCTTTCTCTATCATCAGTGTCCTTGCACAATCAAAAATGGATTTGTTCCTTCTTTCAGAAATTAAATTTTGTTGTGGTGTTCTCAGTGCAGAGACTTGTCTTTTGATTCCAAGATCATTACAAAATTTAGTGAATTCATCTTAAATAAATTCCCCTCCTCTATCTGATTTTAAGCATTTCAATTCTTTACCACTTTGTTTCTACCATTTCTTTGTACCATTTAAACATCTTGAATGCTTCAGATTTATCTTTTAGAAACATTATTGTCATCATTCTAGAGTAATCATCAACAAAGAGAATAAAATATCTATCTCCATAATAACTCT
>MU225437.1:1379907-1415320 GCA_018584345.1 Thuja plicata
ATCTTGAGCCACTCAAACATTTAATGCTATGTTTGACTCTAAAATAGCCATCCCTTCCAAGCCCATGTGTCCCTTATGTGGCTCTTATGTGGATGCCACATAGGTGCCACCTCATTCAAGCCCTTCTCTTCCCTCAAAAAAATCTATAAATAGAGGCCTTCTCCTCTTGCATTTTCATCTCTCATATTTGCATTGTTATTATGCTAACATAGCTCTAGATTTCATATTTTTTTTCATATGCTCTTAGTTTCATGCTTGAATCACATAGATATTACATGCTAGGTTTCTTTGGTTAAAATGAATCATATTTGAATCATAGTTGTTACCTTGCATGTTGCATATCAATTTCATAGTTTAAGATCATCTTTTGGAGAATTTGAGACTAGTTCCTCATACTAGCTCTTGAATTTCTTCATAGTTTCCAATCTTGCACTCATGAATTGCATTGCATTGGGGATCCATATCATTTGTTTTTGAGAGAGCACATGTACATTTAATCTAAAAATAAAAAATCAAACAAGTAAAAATAGGGTGCAAATTAACTTGTTTTTAGCTCAATCTGATGTTATGATGAGGTCTTGTTGGTTTCTTGTTCATTCTATGAATTATATGTGCTAACCCACTAACTTCTCATGTTTGAGCTTGCTCCCAACAGATTCAAGATTTCCTCATACACATTCTAGCATGCCTGGTGGGAGCCATGTCCCTAAACCTTATCAAAATTTTCTTCATTCTTCTCAAAAACACATTCAGATTCACAGACAGGTGTCTCTGCTTCTACAGAGGTGGCTCCGATAGACAGGTGGCTCTACTTGCACACAGGTTGCTCTGCCTACAAATAGAGAAACTTTCATGAAAACATCCATCACTTTCACATACGAGATCTGATTTTGACGATTCAAAAAGCATTGTAAATATAACTCAAAGACCTTTTCAAATTTGTAAGCTATTAATTCAGATTCCACTTCAAACATTTGGTGCACATGTTCAAAGTTACTCTTTCATTTTCAATTTCAAAAGCTCATATGGTATGCTAATGAAATCATTTTTTTTTAGTGAATTGTTTGTGCAGATCACCTTTTATCATTTGTCAAAGATTTGGAAAATATCAAACTAATAATAGTTAGACTTGCTGGAGGTTTCTCAAATAATTTTTAAAAACACTAGACTACTCACTTTGTGTCTTGCAGGTTGCCTAGGAGATATGAACAAACTTGGTGTTTTCCTTTTTTTTTATTTTCTTAGGCACATTAATAAAAGGGTTCACTTGTAGTGTCTTGTTAAGTGATAGGGGAGTATGCTCTTATCTTTTATTAGACAATCAGAAACCTAGACTCATTTGACATTTCACTTAGAAAGTAACCTTGGGAAAGAACAATGTGCTTTGAGTGTTTGGGAGAAAACGACATTGGGTAGGAGAGTATGCTCTTTTCCCCTTGTGGGAAAATCAGAAATCTAGACCCCTCTCATTGCCAATCCATGTTTTTCAAATTAATCCTTTAGATGGGCCTGTCAGTTGAGGGAAAAATCTCCCAAAGAATGACCCACGTGAGAACGAGGTGTAAGCGACACCACTCCAACTCACGTTAATCAAATTTACTCTTTGGGGTTAAAGCCTCAGGACTCGATTGGAATTTGAGCTTATACTCAACTCTCGTCTAACTTAAGTGTGGCCTCACACTCTCAATCATGTTTACATGACCAATTTTGTCAAGACACTTTATGGGGCTATATGCCTAAATCGTGCTTGCGCAGACATAGAGGATACAATCGAACGGAGACACTTACTAAACACTCTAAGCATAGAAGCTACCTGATTCACCTCTAAATGATGATTTATTATAGTGCAAGGGGAGGGAATAATCTCCCCCCAAGATCCCCATAATATGTGTCCCAAGGTATTGTGTTGCAAAAGAGATCTTCGTAGCACGACAACAATACCTGGAAAAAGGCAAAAACACGGGTGCCCTTTTGGGGGTGACACTGTTGTGTGAGATGAAGGACTACCAAGCAATGGGCCTATAATATTTCATGCGAAGCCAACTCCTTAGGTAGAATTGTGCTTGAAGTGTTTGAAGAACATTGACAAATCCAAAACACAACGGAATACCCAACAAACAAAATTTGTCACTTGTTTGTATCCTTCAAGGTTGCTTTGTCCCTTCTTAGATTGTTTTCAGACCCATGCATGTTATTTTCTAATTTGATTATGTTGAAATCGGTTCTTTCCATGGAACAAACCTATTGACAATCATAAATAAATCAAGCCTTTTTCTGGATCACCAAAACAACGTCCTTTTTTAGACTATCGTAAGCTTCAAAATTTGCCTGAATCTTCAAAATTTGGTCTTTTATGAGATATGTCCTAAAACCTTCAATTACTTATCCAAAATCAAATATTTTTATAGGACATGATCAATTCCAAGAAGCATAAGAAGGTGAAAACTCCATTGCCTCTCGTACACAGAGAACAAAAGATCACAACTAGAGAGGCTACCAAGTACTAACACATAGTTGATTCCATCAAGCAAGAAATCATAAACGAGAACAATTCAACAAAGTGATATACAACAACAAGGTTTCTCACTTCATGGTAAAATATCATCTAAACATTTCTTTCATTAGATTTGAACAATATGACTAGCTGGTCTCCCACAACAAACACATATTCTTCACCTTTTTAAGCTCACTTAGCTTGCATTTCTAGGACCTCCTTTAGGTTGCCATCTTTAGAAGCACATCACACACTCATCCTATAATAATTAGGCATCATCCAATCCAATCCTAGTCAACCTAGCATCATCCTAATCATCATCCATAGCAATCTTAATCACATCCTTCACTTGGTATTGCACCCTCTTTTTGAGTTTCTTAGATCCTACATCTTAATCAAACCCCCATCCTTAAGTGTCCTTAACTAAGAATTGTTTAGGATAATCCCCTTTTCCTTTTCAACCTCATCACCTTGATCAAAATTTTGGTTCACATTGATAGAGAATCTCGTCCGCCGAACACCACAAGTTTGTCTTAGGTAGACAATCACATCCACTTGATCTTACACTAGGGAAAGAAACCCTTAATCCTTGCATACATCAAGTCATCCTTAGGAGCATATTCATCACCCTACACACATCCTAATCCTAAAACCATCATCCTTAGCTTCCTAGGCACATCCTTGCATTATATCTTGCATCTCATATCCCCTTAAGTAGTCATTTCATGCCACCTATTATAGGAGCCACTAAGAAGAGGAAGAACATGGACCCTAATCTTGCCGCTAGTTCATCTAATCCTGTGATTGACAACACTAACGCCATGGCTACCTATGTGCCTCAGGCCAACAAAAAAATTGAGCATATATGGGTAGATAGTAATGAGACTCCCACCATGAGTACCATAGAGATGTTTATCAATCATCCAGGGCATTTCCACATGGTAAATGTCATGAGTCGACGTAACAGCAGTCAAGTACTCTTGGACATTCAGCAAGAAGGACTTCAACTCCCACCTTAGATTATACCCACACTTTTCACATGACTTATGGCACTTCCAGGGGAATGTAATCATCCCACAAGAAATGAAGTTTTTGATCCACTTCAGTGAGCCCTATAGGTGGGAACTCTTATCGCACAAGTAGTTCAACCTTCCATCTCACCTTCCATCATGCACACAACACCTTCATCTACCTTGGGAGCCCCACCTCCTGATCCAACATTAGTAGCACAAATGATACCCCCCATCACTATGAAAGCACCTCCTCAATTCATAGTCACTCCACTTTCACAAGCATTCCCAACATTTATAGCACAATTTCCACCACCAGTCAGCTCTCAGCAAACCAACATTCCACCTATCCCTACTCAGCCCATTCAAAGTCCAACAACCAGTTTGCAGCATCAAAGCACCCAAATCTCCATGCATGTTCCACCTTTTTCTTCCACTGCATACCTGTAGCAGCAAACACACTTCACCACAGGCATGCCACCTACCAATGCCTATAACCAACCATTATTTCCTCAAGGGCCCACCTTCCTCACTCCACTAGCAATGGAACCGCAATGTATGCCAGTAGTTTTGCATCAAGCACAAACCAACCCAAATCCTCCCATGCAACAGTCATCTACAAATCCATTCACCATACCCCAAATTCCCATCCAACAGAAGCAACAACCAATCCAACAGTAGTAACCCATCCAACAACAACAGCAACCTATTCAGCAGCAACAACCAATCCAATAGTAGCAGCAACCATCCCAACAACAACAACAACCACAGTAGCAAATTACCAACCCATTCACATCCCAAGCACAAATCAACCCCTTCGCAGCTACACAACCCATCATCCAACCTACCCAGCAGCCGCAACCAAAAACATAGGGGGAAAATCCTTTCATGGCACAATCACTGTAATAGTTTGCTAATCCTTTTATCCAACCCACACAACAATAGAAAACTCATCCCGCCAACTACATAGCCATGCCATCTTCCACTGCATCACAAACTATTCCACCTCCACAACAATTCAGTGTTCCCAGTAACACCAATTACCTCACCACAGCCACTAGGGGAATTCCACCACAGAACACCTATCTTCCACCCTGTGCAGGTGCACAACAGGCTTAGCCCACTTATCCAATGCCTCTGCAAATACAAGCATACTTCCAGTAGTTGCAACAACCCTATCAAGCTCTACCACCTCCTCCACTTCAATATTCCCCTAGCCTTAGCTTCCACCACAATATCCCATGTACACAGACCAACAACCATCATATCAAACACCACAATATCCCCCATAGAATCCCCCACATTCACCATTTGATCCATATTAGATCCAGGGAACCAATGCAATCACAGTTAATAATCCTCCCCCACAAATCAGCCATGAATGGGAGGAAATGAAGAATGCTCTCAAAGAGCTAAAAGCAGGGACCGAGGCTAAAACATTCAAGTTTTAAGAGGTGTTTCCTTACCCATTTGATCAATCTATCACTACTATACCCTTCCCCAAGAACTTTGAGACACCCAAATTTGATAAATATCGGGGGAAGGGAGATCATGTGAGCCACGTGAAATAATTCTACATGGCATGTCAAGAAGTAGCCTATAGCGATAATTTCCTCATGAGACTATTTCCCAAGAGCTTAGGAGGAACCACTCTTGAATGGTTCTACAAAATCCCCTATGACACAGTCTCTAATTTTGCTGAAGTATCTTCAAAGTTTGTGGCCCAATACGCACATAACGTTGAAAATTAACTCTCACTCCTTGATCTATGCAATTCCAAACAAAAGGGAGGAGAGAGCCTGGCCAATTACCTTCAACACTAGAAATGGCTTACTACAAGGTTGTCTTATCAACCCCATGAGCAACATATTATCAAAATATTCATTAACTACCTCCATCTTAAGCTTGCCTATCACATGCGCATGAATTGCATACAAACTTATCAAGAAATCAGGATCAAGGGCATGGATCTTGAGCGAGGTCTCATAGAAGATGGTGCCATCAAGTACTATAAAGAATCCCAACCTGACAAACATAATAATGATTAATCATGGTACTGGAACAAGAACAAGAATGCAGTAACTGCGGAGTCACTGACATCAAACACATTCAGGTTGTGGTAGTCGGTCCCAATGCACCTACCCAAACTTATCAGCAAGCACTGCCAGTATACCCACAACCTCCTCCCGTGTATCAATAGCCCACTCCCATGTATCCCCAACTGACTTACCAGTAACACATGTGCCCTCAAGGCATGACTATATATCCCTCTCTAGGGACATCATATCAACCCAACTACCAAGGTCCTGTGAACTAAACAAATGCTATATCAGTCCCACATGGACAACAAAGGCCTTGCACTCAGAATGCACCACAATGCATGTTTACCCCCTTGGGTGAACCCATAGATGTCATCTTCCACAAAATGGTCCAATCCAATCAAGTCATGTACCCAAAAACATAGCCATTTGATGACTCAACACCTAAGCCTGCCTGGTATAAAGACAATGAGTATTGTGATTAACATCGTGTTAAGGGACACACCACCCTCAAATGCGTGAAGATAAAACATTACATCTAGGATCTCATTGACCACAAAGAGATCAAAGTGGACTCTCCTGCCCAACCATCACTAAACGGGAGCCTTAAAATTTATCAAAATGCATTTCCTGAACACACCTCAGGTAAAGGCCCAGGCAATCCTACTCAATCCTCCGACTAGGGGAATGGTAAGAAAGGAGAAAATTCTGACAAAAAATATTATACAAATGCATATATCAACTATGATAATCTCATCGACTGCATATCCCAAGTCCATTCCTCAATCAATGTTATCCATGTCAAGGGTGTCGATAACCAATGCATAGTCACCACTCATCGAGGTTGAATAACAGTTGCAGGTGCAAGTCTCATTTTGTCTGTTGGTACCCAGTACAACATTTTGGAACACCTAGGGTATACTCCTGCCCAAATTTCCATCTTGGATCTCCTCTGCACCTCACCCACCTATCAAGAGATCCTCAATAAAGACTTACAAGAATCCTGTGTTTCCAATGACATCAACCTCACTGAATTCCAGAACCTTGTCGGACACTTGTCTGCATCTTTTGGGGTCTCCTTTAAACCAAAAGATGTACCCTCAAAATAACATGATCATAATCTCCCACTCCATATTTTTATCATGGTAAAATATTTTTCCATCAAGTGGGTCATGATAGATAATGGTTCGACCCTAAATCTGTATACTCTAAAATTCATAAAATAGTTGAGTAGCACTGAAGTTGATATAACAAATGATGTCATAATAATCAAATCATATGAAAATCTATAATGCACTTCTGAAGGTACCATTTCATTGCCCATCAAAGTGGGCAAAGTTATCTAGGACACGGTATGTCATGTTGTTGATCTTGACCTTCCCTTCAACATCCTCCTTGGATGCCCATGGATTCATTCTATGCAAGTTGTTCCCTCCACCTACCATCAGTGCATCAAATTCCCATATAATGGCACTGAGATCACCATTCATGCAGATCCCAAGCCCTTCACATACTGCAATGCATTGGAAACCTCCTTCCCATATTCAAATCACTATCCAAGGATCGACATTAGCACCTCTATCGCCAGTTCATCTCAAACCCATTCAAACCCAAAAACAATCCTCGCTTCCACCCTTTCCACGGTCAAGATCAACAAAAAAAATTCTGGCGAGTATAGCTTATCTAATGCCTTTACACTTGGAGCACTGCCAGTTGATCCACACACTGAAGGTCACCAACCTAATCCAAGCAAGGCAGAACCAAAAACAACCAAGCCGCTACAATTGGGTCCTACCACTTTTATCTCAAATGGTACTTCGAATAGCTAGTAAATGACACCAAATATCAACCAATGGCTCTATAAGGATCCACCACCCAAGGACACAAGTTGCCTCAATTACTTCAAAGATAAGTACCCTTCAACTCACAAGTTGGTGACAAAAAAATGGAACTACCAGGGAGGTGGCCTTGGTTATGAAGAGCAAGCAATGAAGGATCCTATTGCACCCACCCATCAAGAAAGGCACCTAGGCCTTGACATGGATTCTGACATGAATGGGGGCACCAACAAGAACATCTATGCCTCTTATCCTTCCCTGGGTGAAATCAATGACATCAAAGATGTCCCAGAAGAGAAAGTTGTGAGAGCCTATGATGATGTCTTTGACGATGAAACCTTCTTGGGAAATTTTTTCCTACACCAAATTTCCATTCTCTTCATTGACCTTCCCCTCTACCATCCTGAACTCATAGACTGGGACCAACCAAGTGTCATACACATTGACAAGTTCCAAAGTGAGGATGTGCTCCTAAGATTTATGGGAGCAATTGAACAAATAAATGACTAGGGGAAAGATTTAGCACATGTCTACAAGCTGGATCCAAAGGCATTATTTGGGGAAGAGGAGAGCTTCAGCTGCAAAAATGAAGTAGAAAACAAAAATAAAAAAGAGAAAAATTGATCCCCTAGTGAAAACCCCTCTAGGGCGCTATCTAATCACAAAATAGTAAAAATAAAAGGCGTATCCTTTGGAAAAAACCTCCCTAAGGTGCCATAGGATGAAGATTCTCCTCTTCCTCTAATCCGTGATTACAGGCCTGAACAGTCATCAATTCTCATCGAAGAAACAAAACCTGTCAATCTGGGCACCAAAGAGAATCCCACCATCACATACATAGCAACATCTCTAACTGAAGTAGAAGAAGGAGACCTTGTTACTCTCCTGAAGGAATCCATAAATAAGTTTGCATGTTCTTACTCCTACATGCTGGGACTAGACCCCAACTTAGTAGTTCACCATCTTGCAGTGGACCCAAACATCAAAACTGTCAAACAAAAGCTCAGAAATATGCACCCTAAAGTGGCACTACTTTTCAAAGAAGAGCTAGATAAGTTACTCCAAGCCAAGATCATCTACTTCATTGTCTACTTTGACTGGATTTATAACATAGTGCCAGTGTCTAAACCTAACAAATCAATCAGGATATGTACAAACTTCTGAGATCTCAACAAGGCATGTCCCAAGGATGGTTTCCCACTGCCCAACATAGACATGATTGTGGACCTTACAGTAGGACATGAGATGTTGTCACTCATAGACATATTTTCCAGATATAATCAGATCTATATTGCAGAAGAAGATCAACACAAGACAGCATTCACAACCCCCTGGGGCACCTTCTGCTATAATATGATGCCATTTGTCTTGAAAAATTTTGGGGCAACCTATCAGAGGGCCATGACAGTCATTTTTTATGACATGATTCACAAGATTCTTGAAGACTATGTAGATGACATCTTGGAAAAATCAGTAAAAAGGGAAGATCACCTAGATGTTTTGGAATGTGTCTTTGAAAGGATTGGACACTACTTCTTAATGCCCAACCCTAATAAGTGTGTCTTTGGGGTCACGTCAGGAAAGCTCCTTGGGTTCATTGTATCTAGATGAGGCATTGAAATAGATCCAAAGAAGGTGCAAGCTATCATAGAAATGTCACCACCAAAAACACTCTGACAACTACGCGGCCAGCAAGGAAAGCTACAATTTGTGTGCCATTTTATCTCTCAACTAGCAGACAAGTGCCAACCATTTACTCATCTCCTACAAAATGATAACACTTTCAAATGGGATCCTCAGTGTTAGAAAAGTTTTGAAAAGATCAAAGAATACTTGGCTAATCTACCCATCTTGGTACCACCTATACCCGACCGACCACTCATCCTATATATTTATGCTACTACAATAGCCCTAGGGGCACTCCTTTCTCGGTTGGATGATGATGGTAAAGAAAGAGCTATTTATTACATTAGTCAGACCTTAGTGGGTTATGAGTTCAATTATTCCCCTATGGAAAAAGCATGTTTGGTAGTGGTCTTCACCACTCAAAAAATTTGCCACTATATGCTTATTCATACAACCAAGCTCATTTTAAAAGTGGACCCTCTCAAGTACCTACTCTCCCAGACTACTCTCACAGGACGAATGGAAAAATGGGTTATGTTTTTAAGCAAGTTTGATATTCAATATGTAGATAGAAAATATATTAAAGGGTAGGTCATCGCAGATCAGCTAGCAAAAGCCCCATTGGTGGATGCATATCCTTTGATCATAGAATTTCTAGATGAGCATTTATGCATGATAGAAGAGAAACCTACTTGGCAACTCTACTTTGATGGGTCCTACATAGCTCATGGTGTAGGGGCATGGATAATTTTCATCACACCTCAAGGTGACTACATCCCTATGCAATTCAAATTGGGATTTCCCTCCACAAACAACATTGTAGAATATGAGGCAATCATCACAGGACTCCGCATGGCTATAGAATGGAATATCACAGATATACAATTTTTTGGCGATTCTGAACTCATCATCAAATAAGTCCTAGATGAGTATCAAACCAAAGACAAAACAATTGATGTCATATAAGTAGATGGTTCACAAGATGAAAGAACATTTCCTCCACTTGTAGATAACACAAGTAGCATGCTTGCAAAATAAGGTTGTCAATGCAATGGCCACAATTGGCTCCCTCTTAGAGATTCCTCACGAGTCTATGCAATATGAATTCTTAGTTGAGCAACTTCATGCTCCCTCTTATGAGAATGGTGAATCAAATCGTATATGTGTCTTGGTTCATCCCCAATCCCTATGGTACCATGATATCCAAGCCTATCTACAAAATGGTATCATATCCCCTCATCTCACCTCAACCCAACACCAAAACTTTATTCACAGAGCTTCCCACTACACCCTCGTAGCCAACACCCTTTATTGTCGAGGCTATCACAAATTTCTCTCTAGATGTTTAGATGAAAATGAGATTGCCCAGGCTTTACAAGAGGTACATGCTGGAATCTTCAGTGCCCACATGAGTGGCATGGTCCTATCCAAGAAACTTCTACAAATAGGATACTATTGGCCTACAATGGAACATGATGCTTGTGAGTTCGTCAAGAAGTGTCTACCTTGCCAACAACATAATAATCTAATACATGCTCCTACACAAGACCTCTGACCTACTGTGCCCCCTTGGCCTTTCTCTTGTTGGGGTTTTGACCTTGTTGGTAAGATTACTCCCCTCTCTTTTGAAGGCCACAAGTACATAATAACAGCAATGGAGTACTTTACAAAGTAGGTTGAAGAAATTCTTCTCACACTCACTACAGGTGTCTAGATCTCAAAATTCATCGTTTACCACATTATCTGCTACTTTGGCATACCCTCCACTATCTTCATGGATCACAGAACACCATTTGAAAATCAACACGTTAGTGATCTATGTGCTCGCCTCCATATCCATCACCATTTCTCCAGTCCATATTTTCCTCAAGGTAATGGACAAACTGAGGCAAATAACAAGACCCTCCTCAAAATCCTCAAGAAAGTTGTCAATGATACTGGTCATGACTGGCATCTCCAGATCAACCCCGCCCTCTAGGCATATCACACTTCATACCGTACTCATACAGGCACTACTCCATATTCCCTAGTCTATGATGCTGAAGTTGTCTTACCAATTGAGGTTGAACTACCATCCCTCTGAGTATCACTAAGAGGCTTGATTGATGATGAAGATTACCGAGAAGCAAGACTCACATAGCTGGATCTCCTAGATGAAAAGTGCCAACAAGCCTATGATCACCTGATTTTCTATCAAAATAGACTCAAGTAGAACTACAACAAGAAATTCCACTTAAGCCAATTCCAGGTGGGAGACCTTGTGCTAAAGGAAAATCAGAAAGTGGGTACTGATCGAGAAAAGAAAGGTAAATTTGAGGTTACCTGGCAAGGACCATACATTGTCACTGCATGCTTCAATTTTGGAAAATATCAACTCTCCACTCCTGACAGAGAGCCCTTGAATGATCCTATCAACATCATTCATCTTGGGTGCTTCTATGCCTGACGGCTGGTTGATCATTCCAGTTATCTAAAAAATTTGATAAAAAGCATAAAAAGTCCTGAAAAAAGTATAAAAACAATGTAAAACAGTCCTGAAAAAATCTCAAAAAAATAGAAAAATGAAGCTGAAAAAATGGTTGTCTCGATGAAAACCTGGAAAAAAGGTGCTTGGACAACATCAAAAAAATCAAAAAAATCAAAAAGAAGAGTAAAGAGAAAAATTTCATCCAATGGTGAAAACTTGGCAATCAGGCGCCTTGGACAAGTATGGGTGATGAAAACCTGGTAATAGGCATCACACATAGTGGACCATTCCATTATCTATTAAAATCTTGTTCCCCTCCATATCCATCATCATATCTCCATGAACCTCAGCATTTCCTGTATTCCCTGGGTGTTCCAACACTATCGCATGCATCAAACAACAAGATCCAATCAAGTCTCGGCAGCAACCTTTGTACATGATCATTTGTAATTAATCGCTTGTAATTAATCGCTCGGTTTGGCCCTTGTATATTTGTGACGTATCTAGTCCTCTCACCATCGCGCTAACACTTTGAGCCACTGTCACACTAACCATCCCTGTCTGGTCCTTCATAGTCTTCCTGGCCGATTTATCAGTTGATTGTGACACACACCTACATGAGTCCCATTGTATCCATTGCATCAGCCCCATACCTTCATTTTCATATCATCCCTGCATTTTCATTAGGATCATTGCATTTACATACATCACATCATAAACATATTAAGAACATCCATTGCATTATATCACAAGTACCACAATATATATCAAATGCATAAACATACATCTAGGTACATACATCTAAACATCTCATCCTATATATACATAATCATAACACATTACATCCTGCAAGTATCAATGTCAGTACTCATATAAGCATAGGCATCATAGTATCATATAAATCAAAGCATGAGAATCATACATCATAGAGTCATAAGAGTTATCAATCTATCATATACATATAGAATCATGAGTACATTGTTTGTCATCAATAAATACATCGTCGTGCACCTAGGTGCTGATATACATTCACAAATTACCTTCTTTTAGCCCTCTAGCCCCTCTTATAGCCCCCGTTTTCCCAAAAACAATTCCGCTCCATTTTCTTCTCCTGCCTATATATTATTGTATTATTAATCCCATTGTACAATCTAAATGCGCAGAAAATTCCAAAAAAATATTTTAAAATCGTAAAAAATCAAAAAAATTCAAAACTCAAAAAATAAAATAAAAAATAAAAAATTCTCCAAAATCTTGCAATAAACCTTTCCTTCCTTCCACATTGCTCAGTTTTTTTATTTTTAGTGACATTTTGACTCCTGTGACTGCGATCATGTTTTTCACCAAAACACTTTTGCAACCGACTATCCTTGCTCCTCATTCTGTTCACAGCTTTTGCCAGTGAATATCTTTTAATCAACTCAAATCCAATCCTTGCCCATCAGGATGCATCCTTCCAGTGTCGGCTTATCAAATCCTTCATCACATCAATCATGTTCATGGCAAGAACTTCAGACTGCATGACTGCTTAGTCATGAGGCCTTCTTTATTGATTTTATCTTTTTGTGTCAGTTTAAACCTACTCACCACTACCTCAATCTGCTATATCTTGGTGCGTTGTGACTAGTGGATACTGATACATGTGTCTTTTGCAATGTTTTTATGTTTGAGCATCTAGTCCACGCAAAGGAATCTTATCATCTGTGTTTTCTAACACCTGATGCATACCTCCTCTTGCAATATCAAAATCGCATGTGCTCTCCATATTTTTCACACAAATGGATCCCCAAGGCTCATTAGTTGCATTTAATCTCATCATTACATTTGCATTCTTCATTGCATTCTTAGTTTTATTTTAGAAGGCTTCTATTTAATACCTCTTCTCCCCTCCTCCTACCCGTTGCATCCTTTTTCAAGAAAATCTCACAACACTACCCTTGTTGTGTTATTTTCTCTAAGGGGCACAACCCTATACCATCATCACTTTGGCACGACTCCTAGAAACCTTCTTCCTCTAGGGAAAATTATTTTCTTTTCTTTAACACAACGTCACTTGCGACGCCACGTCAAAGAGGGGCAAAATATAGACATCCAAAAATATTAATATTATTATTAATATTAAATTCCCTCGTATTCCTCTAACTATTTAATTCAATCAATTAAATAGTTTCATAGTTGGTATTTATCAATAGTTTAAATACTATTCTAATATATTTTATTTAAATACATTTGTCTCAAAAAAATCCCCTTTTTAATAAATTTAGATTTATTAAAATTCCTCCATATCCCTAATTCTTCTAAACTATGATTTATTCAAATCTAATTTGAAATATAATATAAACCCTAGCTAGAAACCTATTAACCCAACCTAGATCTTAGTTTCATGCTTGAATCACATAGATATTACATGCTAGGTTTCTTTGGTTAAAATGAATCATAGTTGAATCATAGTTGTTACCTTGCATGTTGCATATCAATTTCATAGTTTAAGATCATCTTTTGGAGAATTTGAGACTAGTTCCTCATACTAGCTCTTGAATTTCTTCATAGTTTCCAATCTTGCACTCATGAATTGTATTGCATTGGGGATCTATCTCATTTGTGTTTGAGAGAGCACATGTACATTTAATCTAAAAATAACAAATCAAAAAAGTAAAAATAGGGTGAAAATTAACTTGTTTTTAGCTCAATCTGATGTTATGATGAGGTCTTGTGGTTTCTTGTTCATTCTATGAATTATATGTGCTAACCCACTAACTTCTCATGTTTGAGCTTGCTCCCAACAGATTGAAGATTTCCTCATACACACTAGCTCACTGACTCCAAGCGAGGTCACTCATGAAATCAAAGATTACTAGTTCAAGAGGACAAAACGCAAGAATCCAAAGTGCAAACAGGCTTCTAACAGCGGGGTAAGTGACCTAATTTGACTTGGATCAACCGAGGAAGACTGTAAATGACAGGATAGAAAATCAAGCAAGTTGATAGTTTAACACCTAAGAGTGCAGATTTTGAGTTGTTGATCATTTTGATGTTTGCTTTGAATGTTTGGTTTCTGTTTTGATCTTTCACTCACGCAAGACACATCAAGAAAATTGGTTTGTTGTAAAAAGAACAGTCACACCACAACCTAGGTAAGCCAGGGCAATATCTGTTGAATTCTCACTTGAACCAAAGTTTAGCCATGCCTACTCATAGCGGACAACTTAGAAGCTTGAAGGCACGGGCTCCTCCTTACAGTGCACTCACTTCTCAGGCACACCAAGCTTTGAATCCCAAGGGTAATCACTTTCTAAGGGACCGTTGTCTCTACTAAGAGTTGTGAAAGTGTGGGACAGCTTAGTTGTTCTCTGACCTTCCGCACCAACAGATAGAGGGTTTTTGGATACTACAACAATTTTTTTAGTAAGGGCATCTATTCAGGTGGTTATACTTGTGGCAGATTAGCTTTGTTATGGAGGCCTCCCAGCCTACAGAAGTTACGTTATGTAGGTTTTTACGCACCACAAGGGTACTAAGGGAGATCTTCTTCTCGGTATAACGCAATCAACACCTGTTTACTATGAGATTAATCACAATGACATTTTTATATACCGGTTTGGAAGGGCTTGGCTTTATCTTGTTACCGGTTGGGCAATCCACTCTCACCGGCTCTGTTAAATCTCTCGGGAGGTAGCCACGCTAAAAGATTTGTATGAATTTCCCTTACACCCAAGATCTGCAAAGGCGAGGGGAGAGGATGCGTTCATACAATTCTTTGGGATTAAAAATCTAGAGAACACTTCAAACACATAAGCAAAGTGATTCTTTTTAAGCACCAAATCTGAAGTGTTTTTTTAACTACAAAATGCAGACATGATAGTTTTGGAAGACACACAATGTCTTCAACAAGCGTCATGCATCAAACTCATTAGTAGTTTATAATTTTTTCTTCATTTATAACATCCTACAAACCACTGTTAGCTTGTAATCAAAGATAAGCATCAAGAACAACAAAGCCAAAGATTGTTCAGTATTAGAAAAATCAAAAAATCATAAATATGATTACATATTTAGAAAGTAGATAAAAAATCATGCACTTTAAAAAAATATTGCACTCAAAAATGTTACCGTATGAGCCCGTACGAGGCTTTGGAAGCTGCAAAATAGAGGATTAGATAGGTACAGTGATCAAAACCTATAATTTCTGATAAACTTGGAAACAAAAACCAAAAACTAACTCCAACCCAGTAATCTTAAGAAAATTCTACCCAAAATAAAAAAATATTACACTCCATTTGGACCTAATATGAGCAAGATATGATTGTTTGAAGTTAGATTGTAAAACCAAAAAACTCAATGGTGAAGGCTAAGACTTTTCAAACCCTGCTGATGTCAGCAGACTGTGACATTAAAATTGACAGGCTAGGGGCCGTCACAGAAGACCCAGATTTTGACAGTCATATGGCCATCAAATTTAACACAGTAAAAAAATTTGATTTTTGATTTTTTTTTCTAGATTTTTTTTTAAAAATCTGCCTCGGGTTGCATGCAGAGTTGGTCTGAAATATGCCTTGATTTCCATGCAAGTCTTTTTGGGAAAAAATATTTTCCACAGATTTGAATTTCATCAAATATGGGCAATTTTATAGTCATTTTCAACCAAAATAGTGATTCAGACGCGATGGTGGGGTCAGATTTGGCTCAAAATGAGAGCCTCAAAGACATTAAGAGAATAATAAATTGAAGATAGAAGGAATTTTTGAATGTGATGACATAAATGGATGTTTTGCCCCACAGTGGGTGCCAAAAATATGTGCTAAAATGTTGACACACTTCTATGAGTCATTATATCCAAGATTACTCAAGAATGGGATCTCAAATGGCAACTCGTAGCTCTCTATTCATGGAGTGCAAGGGTTTATAATGGAGGCCCTCAATTTAGACCTATTTTATGCCCATGCAAGTACACCATAAAATGAGAGATTCAAAGAGTAAAAGTAACAGTGCTAGTCTTCATGATCATCAAATATGTATGCAAATGAAAATGGAAGCTATTCTATATGATAACAATGCATGAAAGCAAACTAATCTATGAATGGAAATATGGATGCAAGATTATTTTATGAAATGAAATATGAATCTAATCTAACATGCAAGTGTGAGAGTAATATAAATGGATTTTCATGGATGCATGAGAGAAGAAGACAAGAAAATGGAAGTTGCAATGTTCAAGCTCAAGTGCTCAAACTCTCCTCCAAAATCGCTCTCCAAACCTGCAGCATAACAATAACATAAAATCTCTCTCTATCAAAATGAGAAGGAGAGGGCTCATTATAAAGAAAAGTGTGGAGAGGAAAGCATCTTCAAGAGCAATGAGGGATAAATCCCTAAAAGGAAAGTAAGAGGGAAAAGCCCACCACTTAGGAATAAGTGTGGAGAAAAATGAGTTTTATTTATTTTTTATTTGATTTATTTCCTTTTTTCATCACAAAAAGAGATTTAAGTGGGGATTTTATTTATTTAATTAAAAGAGGGATTTTATTTTAATTAAATAAGATTATTTTATTTAATTAAAAGAGATATTTTAATTAAATAAGATAATATTATTTAATTAAAAGAGAGACTTTAATTAAATAAGATAAGATTATTTAATTAAAAAAGAGATTTTAATTAAATAAGATTATTTTATTTAATAAAAAAGGGATGTTTTCTTTTAATTAAATAATATTATGGATAAAATGATCAAACCTTAGGAAATATTGAAATAATTGAATTAATTATGATTTGATCAAGGAAACTGATTTGAATTGAAAACACAGCAAAGCATTGATTCGGGAATTTGATAAATTGAAGAATGGGGGCCCATAGTCTAGGCGACCATTTTAGGGTGCATACACCTTGATCTTCAATGGAGAACTTGAATTCTTGAGAAGAAGACTTGAAAACCTTGATTGAACACTTGGAAGCTCGAAAGCATGTAGAACAATGGATGCTTGAAAGTAGACGATAATGTATTTGTGATTTGAATTGAAAACGCAGCAAAGCATTGATTCAGGAACTTGATAAATTGAAGAATGGGGGCCCATAGTCTAGGCGACCATTTTAGGGTGCATACACCTTAATCTTCAATGGAGAACTTGAATTCTTGAGAAGAATACTTGAAAACCTTGATTGAACACTTGGAAGCTCGAAAGCATGTAGAAAAATGGATGCTTGAAAGTAGACGATAATGTATTTGTCCCCAAGTAGATGATGATCAAAAATAAGAGGAGAAGGCTTCCTTATATACAATTCTAGGGCACAAGCTTCTAGAGAGGCCAATATAGGAGAATTAAATTCCAATTAGCCTCATACCCTTAGAAGTGGACCTATATTAAATAAATTTTTAAGAGTCGTTACTTCGGAGCCCAAAACAGCCGACTTCGAAGCGGGAAATAAATCTTTCCAAACCTCGACATCCGGAAACCTTAGAAACTTGAAATTTGGACCCTAGGTCAAGGTCAAGGTCAACCTTGACCCAAAAGGTCGACCTTGACCCTGAGGTCAAGAATCTCAAAATCCCAGAGTAGGATACCATAAATAAGTAGGAGAGAAGTGGAAAATAGGGCGAAACAAGGGAAAAGCTAGAGCCAAGTCAAAGACCCATTCAAGGTGTTTGATCTGACCCCAAACCACTTACTCAGGGGCTAAACCAGTCCAAAATGGAAGTGCTTCCATTTTTTGACAATACACCATGATACTTGGAATTATGTTGGTTTCTTGTCAGAACAGTGCATGAAGGATCTTCTAATGTTACCAAAATGTTATCTCCCTTTCTAAATCAGATTCATATTTGAGGAAATAAATTATAGAGTCACCAGCTTGTTTAGGGATTCCTTCATCTTCAAGCACCTCTTCCATTATTTCCTTCTGACTATTCATCTACAAATATCAAACCATCTCTAGATAGGTACTACCATCATGGTCATCATTCAGGTGAAAAATACACATATTACCCTTTCTGCCAAGAGCTTCAATCGCCAATATTTTTTGAGAAAATGGGAGTTGTAATGTTCTACCACTAGAACTAGCTTTGTTAGTGTTCCTTCTTGGAATATCTTTATAAGGTTGTGGAAAGGGTGTATTTCCTTTTGGAAATTGTTGTTTAATAGCAATTACAACATTCACCAATCTTTGCAACATGGGATTAGAGGAAGTAGAAGCTTGGGCATTAGAAAATTGAACTTCTTTTCTCCATTTAGCGGTAGTAATGAGGTCATATTCTAATTCCACTATGAGTGTTTGAGTGGTTTCCATATCAGCTACCCTAGCCCTTCTAATATGAAAACTTATCTCTAGAGGCATAGAGAGGATAAAAAACATTTTTGGTTTTCAAAATTAGGTCTCTTAGGAATAGGTATTATGTACAAAAGTTTTTTATACTTAGAATTGAACTCCCTTATAGGTTCATGTAGTTCTTTCTTGAGTTGAGTTAATTGTGCCAAAAAATTAGAGTGTCCATCTTTTGCACTCTTGAACCTATTCTGAAAATCCTTCTTCATGTCATCCCATGTTGCAATAGTAGTATTGGGTAAACGGTAGAACCATTTTGTTACCGCATAATTTAAATTTTGTACAAATAGCCTGATGGCTACATCCTAATGTTGTACTCCCAACACCCCACGGGCTACAGAAAAAGAATTTAAATGTTCATCTAGCGATTTCTTCCATCTTAATTGAACATGCATGGATTCTCACGAGCTCCTTTGGGTAAGGGATTACGATTATCTCTAGAGCTTCTCCCCATGGTTGAGCCATTATAGAGGTTTGGATTAAGGCTACTTTTGGGGAAAGGTTAATTCTGTATAGGGTTAAAGCTTTCTAGATGAGAGGTGCAGGGGATAATTTGGTTTCTTTGGTTGGGTAAGAGGGTCTACTCTTTGTTTTCCTTTTATATGTAAGATTATAGGAAAATTTGACTCCTTGTAATTCTTGGAATATAGGATCAAAGAGGCATTCTCTTCTCTAAGATCTAGTTTAAGGCCTAAACTCCAGTTTTTTTTTATAAGGGACACAAATACTTCACTGGTTTGCTAGGTGTTCTTGGAGTATTGGGGCTTGAAGAGCCTGATATGGGCTCAGTTTCTAGCTTGATCTTTTGCCTATCTTCTTCTCTGTCTTCTAGAAGGAATCTCAAATTAGTTGTTAAATCCTCTTCTCATTCTAGTACCAATATTTCTCATCTATAATCCTCTAGAATTCTTCACTTACGCCATGCTAATGTATTCAATTGACTAATGATATCTTCCTGCTCATCTTCAAATCCCAAATTTGGTTGTAGCACAGGAAATATATTTTTATGGGGAAACACCATTGTAGCTCATGACTAGGTGACTATAATTCATTAAATAATGCTTGTCCAGATTCCCCAGCAGAGTCACCAAACATTTGTTGGTTGACAGATTTGTTCTCACAAAATTATCAATATAAAGATAGACTCTTGTAACCTTTTAGCAAGAAACAAATCAAAATAACAGTTGGATGAACCACTCACGGTTCAACCTCTGCGTAAAGGTGCAGTTTCCTGTGTGATTTGTAATGAATCAATTTACTAATAACTAACTCAAAAGAATACTTTTGAATAGAAAGTACTAAAGGCATTCCACATTCATTCCTAAACATGATATTAACATAGGAAGATTATAATTACTTAAACAAAGTTCACATACTTTACATGAAATCAAATAATGATAACTCCATACATCCATTTCATCTTTTGGTACAACCTTCTCATCTAAAAACTTTATAACCCCATATTTATGGACATCACTCATTTGGGCTACCACTGTAGTCCACTTGGTCTTTTTATTATCCCAGATACTACTTTCTATCTCCATCTCTTTACTTACCTCCATTGCATCACTGTGTATTTTAACCAGGTTAGTGACGTAGTTAATACCCTAATGTGTGATTAAATCTAGCCAATCATGGTACACATCTGCAATAATTTTTTTCCTCTAGATTTTCTCGAGGAGATTCTAGTTTACAGGGGATTTAGGGTCAAAGGATTGTAGGATATTTGAAATTAGTTGTGGGCTTGGATCTTGTATAGCATGGATATAATCTGCCATTTGTTTTAGAGCTAACTTTAGTTCCCTTTTATCGTGTTCATCCTTCCACATTCACAATAACATTTGTTTAGTTGAGGATGCAAAATTCTTAGCATCTATGGCCCTTGAATCAACTCCCATGTCCATCTTCTCAAACATGTAATCCTTGGAAGAGGCTTCCTTTGTGTCCTTTTCAGTAACTGGCCTGGCAATTTTTGTTATCTTTTGCCCCATTTTTCATCAACCTCTATCATGGCTTCAATTTGTAATTTCTTTGGTTTTCTCACCTTCCTGAGACATTTTATTATTATATCCTCAGTCGGTAATGAAATGGGAACTATGCTTTTCTTCTTTTTGATTGAGGTTTCCAACCACTTATGGGGTGACTAGTGTGCTATTTGGTGGAGGTGTTTGAAGATTGACTTGATCAGGAATTATCACAGCACTCGAAGAGAATGTTTGTCTCAGGTTCCTTCTCTTTCTCATTGTTATTTGTGTTAGGAAATTTAGGTATCTGGCTATCCATGCTTTCCCTTGTTTCCTCTATAGGATCAAGATCAACAATCGCTTGATTTTTTGAATCCTTGTTGGCCTTCCTTTTTCTTTTGGATCGAGTAACTCAAGTGGGAGGCAGGCTCTCTATGACTTTCTTGTATTTCTTCTTTGAAGCACCTTTTGTCTTAATAGGACAATCAACACCTTAAATAACAATAGATGGATTAGAAGGAGGAGAATGTAACTATGAAACAGTGTTATCATGAGTGATTGAAATAGCCTCAGAATCAAGCTCTAGTGTTTTCCCATCTCAACGGTTCTTTAGCCATCTTTTCATTCTCCTTATCACATTGAACGATCGATGTTAGATACTATCTTCCTTCTTTTTCATTCCAATCTATCTCAAGAAGCGGTTTCCCTTGAACCTTCTTTGTAAACTCTGAGTCCAACACATCTTCATCTTCTTCTTCCTAAACCTCAATGATATTCATTGCCAGGTTCATGGAAATGATTTGGTTCAATATAAATCTGGACCATAACCTTTTCCTTACTTCAAATTGGTCACAACAAATTTCTCAGTAGTCTTCCATCTGAGGCATATGATGAAATTATACATCCACATTTACGTGAGACAAATCCGTTGTTGTCAAAGTTATGCCTAGCACTATATAACTAAAGGTTCAATTTCTGGAATTCCATCTCCATGTTTAGTGAATCAGATATAGTTTTACAACTATAGTTACCCAGTTCAACCATGTTAGAATTAATAATCTTTCCTTGGTGTATTATTTAAATTGGAATAAACCAAGGTATCCTAAATTCTATTTTGTCCTCTTGTCCAAGTGGGAGGACATGTCATATTTTTTGTAATTCCTTTAATAAGTAAATTAGATATTCCTTCTTAAGAGGATTCTCACACTTGGCACACACTTAATGTGAATGTGGAATTCATAGAATATGGAAGTTACATGCAAACTCCATCACTGATCTCTATTTAAGAGATGCTTCTCCACACACTTTGAACAATCTTCTCACAATTTTCACACTTCTCACAATTTTCACACTTCTCACATTCTCAAAATTTCTCTCTCATTGTTGTAATGAGATTCTTGCTCACACTCTCTCTTTCTCTAGGCCTATTTTTCCTCATTCATATTATATACACAAGGGTTTTTTCTTAGTTTTCCCCTTTCAAAAACATTGTCTCATTGTGTTGATCTTGGAGCTTCTTAAAGGTTTTTTGGTGATAGTTCTTGAAGCAACATTTCATTCATTGTGTTATGGTAATATTCTTCCTTTTTCTCACTCACTTGGATTCTTTCCTAAGATCTTTTCATTTTTTAATATTTCTAACATGGTGTCAGAGCTAGCTAAATCCTTTTTTTGAGTTTTGTATGAAGGTGTCATTCAAATGATATCTCAGTTGAGAAGAAGAAAGTTGTTTTTCATTGATATATTAAGTTCTTGTTAGCAATTTTTTTAATTTTTTTGTAAATCTAACATTTTGTAACTAGTTTTAGATGGCTTGCCGCTAGATCTAAGTTCATTTATCTCCATTTCAAATTTCTTTTAAGTTCTAAACTCACCCTTTGTCGGGCAACCGCAAGGGTTTTCTATTCCATATATTTTATATTTTTTATCTATTTATCTGATTTGTAGGTTTATATATATTGATTAGTATATTCTCACTATTCTTTTACAGCATTCAGTTTACTATTTTCTTTACATTTTTTGTATCTCTGCTAACATTTCTTGTAGAATTTTTTTAACATAACCTCTAATTACCTTTATTCTTATATTTTTATTTTGGTTCTATTATATTCATTTCATTTTTTATCTTGTGAATTATATTACATATCTTCGCAGGAGTTCTCACTGCAAACAAAAAAAAATACAAACAAGAGAAGTAGTGAGAAGTAGTTATTTTTATATTGTTTTTATATTATATATATCTGTTGTCTCTTTCATGTTTTTTTTTGCTGATAGAACCTCCCATTGTTGTCTAGAGTCAATCAAAACACAGATTATTTTTTTATTTATTAATTCAGCATTAAAAGTTGCTCCTTGCGCTGCAATCCTTTGTTTTAATCCTTCTTTACCTTTGTTTTGCTTGCCCCTTTCTGCTTGCAGCCCCTTGGTTTTCCTTCGCATCTCTTGGTTCTCTCTTTCATTGTATCTCCTTTCTATATGTTAAGCAGTCTTGTTGTTTTCTCTCATATCATTTAATTCATTTTACATGCTCTTCAATCTCATATATTAAAACATCAATTGATACTCCTCTCCAAACGCAGCCTTAGACGTTGTGGTGTCAGAGAAACCCTCCTCTAAACCTCACATAGCCTTCTTTCAGTATAGCAAAGCTGCCACATTGGCATTGTTTGTAACTCCTCTTTGGCGTTATTTCTTGCTCCATTCTCTTTTTCATTCAAATGCAGTTGTTCAACCTTTTTAATATTGGCAGCTCCTTCTAGATTCAATCTGTCAAGCGTTTCACACCAAACTTATCTCAGCTCTCCCACCCTCTTGTCTCTTCTCCCATGTGGATCAGATTCTCTGCCCTTAACATTAAGGCATATTGTTAGTCTGATTTGGTTTGAAGTTTATTCTTTCATACAAATTGAAACTAAATTAATATCATTTTGAGCAAGCATTTTTTTTTTACAGGTTGCAATTAGGAATTTTGTTTCCTGAAAATAGTGTATTGGCTGAACTTATAATATTCTTTTCTGCATATAGCAGCATTCTGGATTAGTTTCATTTCTCTGAGATTTTAGTTTCATTCAGCTACTCATCTGCACTTAATCATTTATCTGTTTTATTATGTAATTTTAGTTTTAGTTTGAATGGTTCTTTGACTCATTTTATCTTTAATTCATTAAGTTATTGATTTATAATTATCGATATCACACTTGTTTATTTCATTTTGTTCAAACTAATTTGTCCATATTTATAATTTATCTTCTTTGTTTATCTCATTAGTTTCATTAATCTTCTCAATAAATTTAATTAAATCTTAACTAGTTTAATTTTTTATCAAAGTCATAATCATTTACTCTTATAAATTTCAAAATTATTTCATTTATATCAATTTGTTTAAATAAATCCTTGTTTTTATTATACATTTTTATTCACCAATCCGCACTTTATTTTAATGTTAATCAATTATCTTCTTTTATTTTAAACATTTAATAAAGTTTTAAAAAAAAAATCAAATTTGAACTATTCAAAGTGTGCTTAGCATTAAGTTAAATTTATTTTTCTTACTCTTTAGCATTGTATAATCATTGTATTTCACTCCATTTTGGTTAATTTTATCATTTTACTTAATTAATAATGTCTACCCTCATTCCTGAAATTAAATTGAACATTTCTAACTATCATCAATGGAAGACGCATGTTTCTTTTCTATTTCATTTTAAGCATTTTCTAGAAGTTTCTACAGATGCCTCTGTTAAATTGGTCGCCATTGCTTCTCAAGCCAACAAAGATGCGTGGAAAACTAAAAATGAAGAAGCTCTTAGATTAATTGGTCTTTCTATTATTCCTGATCTATACATCTTGATTGGACATTGCAGCAAATCCCATCAAGCATGGGACATTTTGAAACAACCCTATGATAGCTCCATTGAATCACGAAAGGTTCAACTATAAGACAACTTGGAAGACTTGAGGTACACGGATTTCAAATCCATGGATGAATTCTTAAATTTAATGCTATTAAAACTCAATTAAGTGGTTTAAGTGTTACTTTTACTGATATTAGATTAATTACTATCATTCTAAAGATATGTCTTCCTAAATGATTTCAACTGTTTATTACTAACATTCATTCTCAACTTGCTATTTCTAGTTTAGCTTCTCACTTAAGTTATTCTATTTTTCAAAATTTATTACGTCAAGAGGAAGCTAAGTTACTGCAATTTGGTATTCTTAGATCTTCTAAACATGCTTTTGTGTCTAAACATCAAAATCAAAATAATAAATCATATAATCATAATACTTCTAATAATAATCATCATTATCATAATAACAATACTAATTATCATAATAATAATTATTCCAATCACAATAATAATCATCATAATAATAGTTATTCAAATAACAAAGTTAATTCTAGGCCCTCATATAACAATAATACTACTCATAATAATACTTATAATAATCAACAAAATAAGAAACCACATTGTGCTTATTGTGAAAAAGATGGTCACCTAGCTACTTCTTGTGTTAAAAATCAAAATGATAAGAAGCCTATGAATAACAATAAACAATACAATAACAAATCTCAAGGTAATCAATCTCATCGTGCTTTTACTGCTTGTTACAAAGCTTCTAATGCACTATAATGGATTATTGATAGTGGGACTTCTCACCATGTTACATCTCATAGAGAAGTATTTGGTTCTTTACAACATAATACTACACATATTCATATTCAATTAGCTAATGATCATAGTTGCAAAGTTGATGGATTTGGTGATGTTAATGTTCCAAATGGAAAATTACACAACGTTCTATATGTTCCTAAATTGAAATCCAATCTACTTTTAGTTGCCCAGTTATGTCAAGATTACAAAGTTGAATTCCATAAGGACATGTGTTATATTATTTATCCTAACACTTATCATGTTGTTGTTAATGCTAAGATGGATCATGATAACTTGTTTAAATTGTGAGTTTTCCTCTTCAAGGTACTCTTTGAAAGTTAATATTGATTTCAATGTATGGCACGAAAGGCTCGGCCATTTGAATTCTGATTATATTTCTTTGATGCAAAAACTAACATGGTTGAAGGATTACCCAATATTGTTCCATCTAAAATTACATGCACATGGTGCATGAGTTGCAAAATGAAAAGGGATCCCTTTCCTCATGGTACTTCATGGAGGGCGTCTCATAAGTTACATCTCATCCGCAGTGACCTTTTAAGACCAATGGAGAACACCTCAACACAAGGTTCAAAGTATGCTCTTACCTTTGTTGATGACTTTACTAGAAGAATTTGGATCTATTTCTTGCATACTAAAGATCAATTTCTTGATACATTTTCTGAATTTCATATGTTTGTGGAAAGCCAATCCGGTTTTACGCTTAAAATTCTTAGAACAGATAATGGTACTAAATATGTAATATATTTTTTTATTCTTACTTGAGATCTTTTTGTATAAAACATCAGCTTATCGTTCCTTATACACCACAAAAAAATTGTGTGGCGGAAAGGAAGCATAGAACTATTGTAGAAATGGCTAGATGTATGATATATGCAAAGAATATGCATTACAAGTTTTGGGCTGAAGCAATGGATTGTGCTACTTATATTATTAATAGAACTCCTACTAAAGCTTTGTAAGATATAACTCCCAAGGAAGCATGTTCTAATAGGAAACCTAATTTACAACATTTGAGAATTTTTGGATCTATTGCTTATGTTCACACACCTAATGTTCACAAAAGGCAAAAACTAGATTCTAAATCTTCTCCATTTAATTTTGTTGGGTATGATGAATCTACTAAAGGTTATAGATTTTATGATCCTATCACTAACAAGGTGCATATTGCAAGAGATGATTCTATTGCAGAAAATGAAGTACATGATTGTTCCAAATTCAAAGATGATGAATTTAAAGGAGGAACTATTGAACTCATGGAGGACCAACCTCCTATCCTAAACCCTACTCCTAATGCATCTATTTCTATTCCTACTAGTATTAATGATGATGATGATGATGATGATGATGATGATGATGATGATGATGGGGATGATGATGATGGTGGTGGTGGTGGTGGTGGTGGTAATAATATATCTACTCCTAGTGATAATTTTTCTCATGATGGTGATAATTGTGTCCATGATGATAATGATATATTTACTCCTCATAGTGATATTTATGTTACTTCTAACAGAAATCCTAAATGGTTGAAAGATTTACTTAATGAAGGTGATGATTATATTACTAGAATGGGTGGACTTAGACCTAGGAGAATTAATTATTGCAATTATGCTTTGGTTTCTTCTCTTATGAATTCTAAAGATCCTCAAACTTTTTCTCAAGCTAAAAATCAACCCCATTGCAAAACTGCTATGCAAGAGGAATGTGACACTTTAATTTCTAATAATACTTGGGATTTAGGTACTTTACCTCATGGTAAAATTTTGGTTTCATGTAAATGGTTAAATAAAACTAAGTTGAATACAAATAATGAAATTACTAAGTTTAAAGCTAGGATAGTAGCAAGAGGTTTCCCTCAAATTGAAGGATTAGACTATAATGAGACCTTTGCTCGTGTTGCAAAAATTCCTACCATTAAAGTAGCTATTTCTTTAGCTTCCAAAATGAATTGGCCTATTCACCAATTGGATGTTAAAATTTCTTTTTTAAATGGTGATTTGCATGAAGAAATCTATATGTCTCAACCTCCCAGATTTATTAAAGAAGGTAATGAACATTTAGTATGTAGACTAAAGAAATCTATTTATGGTTTAAAACAATATCCTAGAGAGAAGTATTCCAAAATCAATGCTTTCTTTATTTCTCCAGGTTTTGATAGAAGTAAAAATGATCTAACCTATATATCAAACAGATTGAAGATAACATTGTTATTATCATTCTATATGTTGATGACCTGATTCTTAGTTCCAGTTCTAACCATTTAATTTTTTATATTAACTTTCAACTTAACCAAAAATTTCAAATGACTGATTTAGGCCTTCTACATTATTTCTTAGGAATACAAATTTGGCAAACCCCTAAGGGTATTTTTATTTCTCAAAATAAATATGCTAAAGATCTTCTAGATAGATTTTATATGAATGATGCTAATCATGTTTCAATTTCATGTGAATTAGGAACTACGTTAATTATAGATATGGAATCTCCATTTATAGATGCTACTCCTTATAGACAACTCGTAGGAAGTTTAAATTATCTAACTCTCACTAGACCTGATATATCTTTTAGTGTTGGTTTAGTTTCAAGATTTATGTCCAAACCTCAACAAACACATTTCAAAATTTCTAAAATAATATTAGGATATACTAAAGGCACTCCTAATGTGGGATTATTTATGATACAAATTATGATTTTTCATTAAAAGGTTTTATTGATTCGGATTTAGGTGGAGACCCCAATGATGGGAAATCCACTTGTGGATATTGTTTCTTTCTTAATGTAGGTGCTATACCTTGGAAAAGTAAAAAACATCAATCTATTTCTCTATGTTCTACCGAAGCTTAATACAAAATTTGTACTAATGACTCTAAGGAAGCTTTATGGCTTAGAATAAATCTTGAATATTTGGGCCTACCTCAACAAGAACCTACACCTTTATATTGTGACAATCAAAGTGCAATAGCCTTGGCAAAGAATATGCCTTACCATACAAAGTCAAAGCACATTTCACTTCACCACCACTTCATTGGAGAGAAAAATGAAGAAAATAAAGTGTCCCTCATCTATTGCAAGGGTGAAGATAAAGTTACTGATATTTTGACAAAGCCTCTTTCTAGAGAAAATTTTGAATTTCATTGCAAAAATTTGGGTTTGATACCCATTGATGTAAACACCTCAAGTAAATATTAAAGGGGGGTGTTAGAATTAATAAGATTTCCTTGGTGTTTTATTTAAATTAGGATAAACCAAGGTATCCTAAATTATATTTTTTCCTCTAGTCCAAGTGGGAGGACATGTCACATTTTTGTAATTCTTTTAATAAGGAAATTAGATATTCCTCCTTAGGAGGATTCTCACACTTGGCACACACTTAATGTGAATATGGAATTTATATAATATGGGAGTTACATGTAAACTTCATCACTCATCTCTATTTAAGAGATGCTTCTCCACACACTTTGAACAATCTTCTCACAATTTTCACACTTCTTCTCACATTCTCAAACTTTCTCTCTCGTTGTTGTAATGAGATTCTTGCTCACATTCTCTCTCTCTCTTTATAGGCCTTTTTTGCCTCATTCATATTATATACACAAGGTTTTTTTCTTAGTTTTCCCCTATCAAAAACATGGTCTCATTGTGTTGATCTTGGAGCTTCTTGAAGGTTTTTTGGTGATAGTTCTTGAAGCAACCTTTCATTCATTGTGTTATGGTGATATTCTTCCTTTTTTCTCACTCACTTGGATTCTTTCCTAACCTCTTTTCATTTTTTTAATATTTCTAACAAACCAGTAATACTACTCTAGAATTTACTTTCTCCTTTAGTTTCTTATCAATGTGAGCCAATTGCCTACTCACTTCGATCAACACATGATTGTCAAGAGAATATCTAGGAAATTTAAAAGGTTTTCTCTCATATCCGCCAATCATGAGGTATGTAAATTTGGTAAACTAAATGAAGTAACTCCCATAAATATTGACCAATTGTATTGCCTCGTTTTACATACTCTAATTTATATTAACCTGAAGTTCATAGACCAGTCTCCCTTCAAAGATATCATTCACCCTCACGAATTTTTCAGAATGTTTCTCCTTTTGAAGGTGGGGGTAATGCTCATAGATTTTCATTCCTTCTTTCCAGGGTTCATTGTGAAGACCGTTCCATTCTCTGGTGGAGACCAATGTATAGAATATATAGGAAGACATATAAAAACCCTTAAACCCTATAAAATTAGATAAACCATCATTTATCCTTTCATAAATCACTTGGGCCCAGTCTAAGTACTCTTGGCCACCCAATAGAACTTGAATGTAAAATTACATCCAATCCTCCCAATAGAATGCATGGGAATTACCCTTGATTTTATTTCATAATATAACAATGTCCCTGTCTTGAAATATGAAGTGTTATTTGGTCAAAGGTCTAGGCAATTGAGAACCACCCTTCTGCATGTTTAGGAGCCAATTTCTGGCAATTACACTTTTATAAGTGCTTGCCTTCTCAAGAAAGAAAGAATAGGATGTACCAATGGACCATTCCTCATAAGGCTCTCTAGAAGTAATTCCCATGGTAGTCATAATTATTTCTCTATCAATGTTTACCAATGTGCTTCCATCAATTTTTAGGATGTACCTATTTTTGGCATCGTACCTATTCATGCATTCTATCACCAATTCAGAGCAAGGCACTATAGCAGATAAGGCAGCGATTTCAATCAAACCACTCTGCACAATTATATTCATCATGAAGTCTGGCTCTGGGTTGCTCGCTCTTTCTATAAATTCTCCTAGTTCAGCCTAAGCTAAGGAACTATCATCAAGCTCTAGAAAATTATTGATCAGATAGGAAGTACACCCTAGGTTTGGAAGGAATGGCCTTGTGGTGATAATCTCAACAAAAAACCTCAAACATTCCCACAAAAATAGAGGAACTTATACAAAAACAACAAATTTTACTTTTGTTTCTTCTTCTTTAAACAGCAACGAGAATGGAGGAAGAGATCTTTAGAACTCACCTATTGCTTTCATCATTTTTCTGCAACTCCTCAAAATGCAAAGCTCAAAATACCTTAGTCACCTCTACCTTCTTCAACTCTTAATGACTTTCTGAGCTAGGAATGAAATCATTACTCGTACATATAGAGGCAAAAAGATCTAGATGAAAGATTTGCATACCTTGAAAGCTTGGAAACATCATGCAAATTAACTATCGATTTGACATAAACCTAACACCTTATTTAGTACCAGTCACTTCCGTACAGAGCCTTGCATCCTTGTGATTACTTTCCATAAATAAAATTTCAAATCCCAAAATACTTTAAATATTCTTCTTAGTTGCCAAATTTTTCTATGATTCTCCTTTAAATAGCATATTGCTACCTATAGAAAATGAACCTTGAACCTTGAACCATAAAGGTTTAAAGGTTTAATTTTGTTGAATAAACAATACAAGACCAACTGAATGCATAGCGGCCCTAGACACGCTAAGACTCAAAAATAAAAATGAAACTTTTAGATTGATAGACCGATGAACCTTGAACCTTGAACCGAACAGGTTCAAAGGTTTAAGTTCAATGACCTATAATATTGACCGACTTTATAAGGATGTCGCAATAGAAAACAAGTGTGCTTGAAGACTCTGAACCATGAACTTTGAACTTATTTAGGTTCAACCTTGGAGGTTCAACAAGCTGAAAAGTTATGAAACTTAAGGATTAAAATGGGGAAGGATAAGGTCAACAATTGGACATGACACTTTCTCAATTTTTGTTGAGTTTGGGAATTTAGACATAGGCAAAAATGTGGGGGTAACAAGAGCCAAGAAGGAAAATAAGCATAAAGTCATGTGATGAAGAAGAGAGGTCATCAAAAGGGTTATTTGTGTTACCCGTCAGGGTGGGACCAGTTGAGAGGGACATGATCTGCCAAGTGCTAGATTTGTCTTTAGCCTACAACATCTTATTATGAAGGCCTTGGATTCATGATATGAAGGTCATCCCATCAACATATCATCATTGTGTGAAGTTCCCATATAATAGAATGGAATTTTCAATCCCTGGTGATAGTACCTACTCTTGCAACAATTTGAAACAAGCTGAAAACATAGTCCCACACAACAAATAAGTGTTGAATGGTCAAGAAGCTGAGAGTTCTAAAGAACCTATCATGATAAATTTTGAGGAGAAATTAAAAATAGAAGATAGTGGATATCAATCACATCCCTTTCCATATATGGATAACATTCCTAGATCTCCCAGGTCTTACTGAAAACCCTCATCATTATTCAAGCTTGTTGGTACCAAGACATCAACATTACATGAAGTAACAGGTATGGTAAAATATAGTGTATCTCTTGCATAGTAAAATGATGAAAATTTGTTCTTTCATGTCTCTACAGAGGAGGAGAGCATGATCAAGAGGTCAATCATGTTGATCTATATCCCCAGAGAAGTATAGAAAAGGGTATCAAAATCATGCAACAAATGGGGTATGAGGGAAAAGGACCCCTAGGAAAGAATAAAGGATTGATAGATCTATATACATAGAGTTATAGAGCCCAAAAGATAAAATAGGGCTAGGATACCGTGGCAAAAATCCAATCCTTCCTCCAAATATGGTCCCATATTTGATCAAGAAGAGGAATCTAATGATGAATCTGGGGAAGAAGCAGAGATTACACAGTTATCTTTTGAGAGGTTGTAACATATACAAATGGAGAATCTTGACTACCAAGAAGAACCCTACATTCCACATCATTTAAGAGGTCCCTTCAAACCAAATGAACCAGTATTACACCAATCATAAGAAGAAACTCAACTAGTGAAAGAAGCATTGATGAACCAACCACAACAGAATGAGTCACACAAAAATGAGTAAGGCCGAGAAAAAGAAAATGGAAAAGAGGAAAGACACCCAAACTGGTGGCAGCTAGTTATTGTCACTCACATATTGGATCTACCTTACTTCATAGGTCCAGAAGCACAAGTAACAGAGATATCTTTACCTTAATTGACATCCATGTAAAGAGTTGAAATACAAATAGAAGTGAAAGAAGGTGAGGATCAACAAGAAGAGGAGATTAGTTCAAGTGAGGATAAAGGAGTTCCTATGACCATAGCACAATACCTAGCTAGATCTAAGGATAGCCACACTGATTCTCAACTAGAGTACGAGTTTGGTCAAGGTATGGAGAGTGACCTAGAAGATAGAAATCCTACCTAGGGGCAGTCAGTCACCCTTACTCATATACTAGATATAACTCATTCTGTGGGAACAAGTTCTAATGAGTATGAATAGGATTCCTTCTTAGATTCTATAGTGGATATCAAGCTTTATGTCATTAATAAGTATGCTCCTCATTTTGAACAAGGTACGAGTTCAAGTGCTACCCAAGACACAAGCTAGAACTCTGGAAGTGACACTAGAATTAGATCCACATCAAGGATTTAATTTGTTCCATTAATACTTTACTTGATTGGGGAATCGTGCAAGAGGATATTTGAATCCCTAACACTAAATCAAATGGGTTAGATCTACCTAATAATAACAATGATTTTGATAGTGATGTTAGGATGCTTCGCATTCAAGGTTGTCCTTCAAAGAGTAACTTAATAGATATTCTCTTACCAGTTGAAAGTTTTGATCATGATAATGTGATGTTATCCCTAGAGTCAAGTGGTTCATTATCCCTAATACACCGTAAACTTAATGAGTGGAATCCAAACAAGCCTATGAACTTAATTTCCTACTCAAATGCCTATACCCTGGCATGCTACCTAGATGCTATTGAACCCCTTACATCTTCCACCAGTGTAACAAGTGTGAACATGGTGTTAGCTCTTTTTCTTGTAGAATTGATTATAATGACAATAAATTGCAGACTCTCTTTTACCCAATTTAGATTCTCACAACGAAAAGGGCTAATTAAAAAGGATAGAAAATCCTTCTACACTTTGGGTTCCACACACCCAGGCGGGTACACCTTTAACAAAGCATCAGCTTTTAGCAATTTTGATCAGTGGATTAAGGACTGGAGATCCTTCTTCTTTTTATGTCATTCAGGCCTAAGAAGGCTAACCTATTGATTCACTCTCCAAGGAATCACAAATATGAATTGTACTAAGTACAATCAACTAGACATGTATTTGGAATAATATAAGTATAATGATTTATTGAATTTGAATTTGATGATAACAACCACTTATCAGCATTTATGACCAGTGCCTAATCATGGGTGATAGAGTCAAAACAGAGCATACTTATACTAGAAATAATCAATGGAAATACAAATGAACCCCAGATAAAGTGCCTTACAAACTATCCTCTCATCCTCACACCCCTGTATCAAATCCCTGCATAAACCCTAATCCTCTACAATCATCTATAAGATTTAAAACTTTCCTTGAAAGCAACTCATAGACAAAAACATGACTACCTTATAACCAGTATATTTAGAGTGCCTTGCAAATTGAACACACAAGAATTAAAAGTAAATGCAAGAAGACATCATAGATATAAAAATGGAGATTCCATTGTATTTTATTAACATCGATTTGAATACCAGTACATTCATAAAGACACAAAACCAATAGTCAAACACAATTTAGTAATCTGCCTTGTAGTCTTACTTTTACCATCCTTGCTACAATATTAAAACTTGACACTTATAGGTAGCCACAGTCATCTTGGAATCCTTTTGGAAAATAAGGATGCAACAAGCTATGGATGACTAGGCTAAAGGACAAAATATAGTTTCAGAAAGAGACAAAACTTATGGTAGATGAGATAACAATATTTGTTATAAGTCATGTAATCATTTTTCTTGTGACCACCTGAATGCTTGAAGTTGCTCTGAGGTAGTTGGGTATTTGTCACCTGGATTTTGTTTTCTTCCTGGTGTAGAGGTTTTAATATTTGATCTACTCCATTATCTTAACCTCCTTGATGCTAGATGTCCCCTTCATATTTTCCATTTCATGCTATGGGGGTAACTATACCATATTTGCTTACCCAAGTAGTGTACACCTCATAACTTGGCCACTCGAGGTTGAGAACTTCATCTTTGCGGTTGTTGAACTCATCCCAGTCACTGTTACCCTTCTCTACTTCTGCTTCCCAAGATTCAAAAAATGCCTTGGCTTTCCTCAAAATATCAATGGTTAATACAAACCAGCCAGTGTTTGCCTGTGTAACAATACTTTTTGTCCTGCTAGTCAGTGCCTCGTTTAATTGCCTCAGCCATATGGCTTCATTCTTTATGCTCCCATCCTTTTTGAACATGTTAGGATACATATCATACCTGTCCTTAGAAAACTCTCCTCTTAGGGTTATGATTTTCTTCATGACCATGTTCCTTTTGGTGTCTAAATTGATCATCAATTTGAGACACTTGTGAGTGCTTGTTAGGAAAAAATCAATATTATTTTGTTCTTTCGAAAGGGAATAGAAATATTTGACATGGGATGCCTTCCCTTTCCACTTATTTACTGTCAGCTCCCATTTCTTCTTTTCATCCTCATGCCAGTTGGTGATGCTTGTGATCTTTTTTCCCAGTGAGTAGAGGTTAGCAAGGTTAATTTCACTAGCACATCTTTTGAGATTTGAAAATATCTTATCTGTGTGCTTTTGCTTAACCAATTCTTCAATTTATTTGTAGGCCTGTGAATCTTCTAAGTCCCTCTTACCCTCTTCTTCTAATCTTGTCCTTTCATTGATTAGCCTGTTCTTCTCAGCTTCTAATTCTGCTCTCTTGGAATCAATAGCTTCCTGAGTAGTAGGACTTAGAGGTGCAGGGGATGGGGGATATGTTATAAATGGACTTGAGGAGTAAGGTTGATATGGGTCCTGATCAATTAGCCTTTGGGGCACCAGTTGAATCTTCTGCTTACCTTCCAACTCTGCTATTTTGTTATCCTTAATCAAAGATTTCACCTTCTCTTCGTTGTAAGCTTTGAGCACAAACTCATACTTTTCATTCAGACTA